>CAUYQV010136625.1:0-15781 GCA_963574575.1 Galagoides demidoff | reverse complement strand
AGCATGCTGTTTCCTCTGCCTTGGAATACTTCTTCCTTCTTACCCTAAGTCTCAGCATAGCTCAATTTTTATCATCTTCAGGTTCATGGCCTATAGATATACAAAAAAATGCTCACCATCCTTAATCATCAGAGAAATGCAAATAAAAACTACTTTGAGATGTCATCTAACACCAGTAAGATTAGCCCATATCACAAAATCCCAAAATCAGAGATGCTGGTGTGGATGTGGAGAAAAGGGCACACGTCTACACTACTGGTGAGATTGCAAACTAATATGTTCCTTTTGGAAAGATGTCTGGAGAACACTTAGAGAACTAAAAATAGACCTGCCATTTGATCCTACAATTCCTCTACTAGGTATATATCCAGAAGACCCAAAATCACACTACCACAAAGATATTTGTACCAGAATGCTTATTGCAGCCCAATTAATAATTGCTAGGTCATGGAAGAAGCCCAAGTGCCCATCAATCCACAAATGGATGAATAAATTGTGGTATACGTACACCATGGAATACTATGCAGCCTTAAAGAAGGATGGAGACTTTACCTCCTTCATGTTTACATGGATGGAGCTGGAAAATATTCTTCTTAGCAAAGTTTCTCAAGAATGGAAGAAAAAGTATCCAATGTACTCAGCCCTGCTATGAAACTAACTTATAACTTTCATAGGAAAGCTATAACCCAATTATAGCCCAAGAATATGGGGAAAGGGGAGGGGGGAGGATGGGTGAAGGGAGGGTGATTGGTTGGATCATCCCTATGGTTCATCTTAGAAGGGTACATATGGATATTTCTAAATGTAGAATATAATTGTCTTAACACAATAACTAAGAAAATGACATGAAGGCTATTTTAACCAGTTTGATAAAAAATTTTTTAAATTATATATAAAAAGAGCACACTGTATCCCATGACTGTATTAATGTACACAGCTATGATTAATAAAAAAAAATTGTCATCTTTTAGATCACCATTTATAAATCATTTCCTAAGAGAAGCTACTTCTGCTAGCTCAGATATATGTTCAGATGGAACCATATTGCATTCATACCAATTTTAATTAATTACATATTCACTTAGCATTGGTCTCCCTCACAAAAACTGTGTTTCATGTAGTGAAGAATTTTAAGTCTATTTTATTTTCTAAGGGCTCACCAGTACCAAGTACATTGTCTGGCACTTAGTAAGCACTAAGTAAGTATGATTTTTATAATAAATGAATAAATATTTTTATTTTTGTGCTTATTAGAAAGGTGAGCTATGGTCATATAGAAAACATGAACATTCTAAAACAATAAAATTTACACTTCTCCCCCCAAAATTTAACAAAAGTGATCATGACTTTAACACACAGATATATATTCTTTTGTCTTTACTTTATATATATACATATAATTTTGAATCCTATGTGTTTTAAATTCCTTAAGTGATTATACTGGAATGGCTAAATATTACTATATATTTTTCTTCTTTTCTTTCATGAAGTCAGGAAATACCTGTCACTGTGTTTAAGTTACAGTTAGCAGAGAATGATCAGTCTAAGTTTATAAAATGTACTATACTGGAAATTCAAGTTCTAAAAGGTATAAATAAAATGGTTCTTCTTCTAAGACCTCAGTGGAACACATTGTTGACACATACCTTGATGTCATAGAATACTTGAAATTGTGATTAACCTGAAAGCCAATATAAATTATCACTCTCAACTCATGACAGGTTTCTTTTCTGTAAGATCTCATAGTCTGTTGGCAAGATGAAATATAAACATATAAAGAAAAGTAAAAGTATAGCATAAAATATGTTAAGTGCCCACACTGGCAATTTGAATTATAGGAATTCAGATGTGTGAGATACCAGCAAAGGCTGGGAAGATCACAGCAGGCTTTATTGATGGGGATATTCACTAGTAGTATTTTGAATGATGAATTAGATTTAAATAAGCCACATATTTTATGATTCTTTCAATATGTTTTTATTTTGAACAATTATAATTTCTCAAAGTATCTTTTTTAACTCTATGTGGCATTATTTTTTTTTATACTGGCATTTCCAAAGCTCGGTTATGAAAAAGTGCTAGCTGCATGTAATGTTTCACACACCTTCACAAATCACACGCACCTGAGATCTGGGTACAGGCAGGTGGGGCACCTGCAGCATTAAGGCCACCTGCAGCCCTCCAGATCACCAAGAGCAGCCCCTCCACCAAATCCCAAACTTCAAAGAACAGATCCCTTTATTAAAAGACTTTGTTCTCAGGTAGCTCCTGTGGCTCAAAGGAGTAGGGCGCCCATATGCTGGAGGTGGTGGGTTCAAACACAGCTCTAGGCCAAAACCTGCAAAAAAAAAAAAAAAAAAAAAAAGAATTTGTTCTCCTTTTATTAAAAGGGTTTGTTCAATAAAATTTGATTCAGGCAAAAGATTGCACTCAGTCCAACTCAAATATAACTCCTCCAAACTTACCACCATGACTATACCCTCTACACTTCCCTCATTCCCTGACCTAGCTAAAATGTTATTTCTAACAAAGTTCACAGGACACTTTAGAGAGCAGATGAGGGAAATAACCTATGAACTTTGAACCTACTTTTTCATTATAGTATATTTCAGGTCGCCTTACCTTTGGTGAGATGTTTGCTTGGCTGACCCCTCTAGAGGATGATCTTGTCAACTTCTCCCCTAGTACCCAAGGTAGTGTGGTAAAGGGGCAAGTGTGTAGGTTTTGAATTAAAAGAGAACCAAGGTTAAATTATAGCTCAGTGAGTTACTAGATGAAGGCTTCTTTCTCAATAACTTTAGCTGTACAATAGATTTTATAATATTCTTAAGGATTGGAGGGAGAATTAAATGAGATAGCTTATAAAAAGGACATGAAATATAGTAGAGATTCTGTAAATGGAAGCTACTATTAGCTTTTTCATAGAAAATATACTATATACTATGGGGTCTATGGAGAACAGAAGCAGGGAAGGAAGGAAGGAAGGAGGGAGGGAGGGAGGGAAGGAAGGACATACACGGTCCCAGTCCCAATGTCAATCACTCTGCTCTCAGTTTTTAGTTCAGGTTAGTCTTTGATAAAGGTGGGTTAGAAGAGGAGATGGGGTGTTAGACAGGAGGGATGGGTAAGTAGATATAAAGCCTCATCCAAGATGATATTGGTATAAGTGGTGAAGAATAGAATACTGAAAATTAGGAGATAAGTCCAATGTTTTTTGTTGTTTGTTTTTGTTTTTGTTTTTTTATTCACCAGTGTAACCATGCTTCATCATCACAGTTGGAAACCGGACAACGACTTTGGTGCATGGCCTTCTAAGAACCTGACTTTTGCGTCTCTTTTCAGTGTTGCTGATGCTCTTTTTTAAAAAAATTTTTTATTTTTTATTAAATTATAGTTGTGTACTTTAATACTATCATGGGGTACAGTGTGCTGTTTCTATATACAATGTGAAATACTTTCATCCATCTGGTTAACATAGCCTTCATGTCATGTTCTTAGTTATTGTGTTAAGACATTCATAGTCTACATTTAGAGAGATTCACATGTACCCTTATAGGATAAACCATAGGCGTGATCCCACCGATCACCCTCCCTTCAGCCACCCACCATCCTCCCCTCCCTCTCCCCTTTCCCCGTATTCTTGGTCTAAAATTGCGTTATAGCTTTCCTATGAAAGCTATAAATTAGTTTCATAATAGGATTGAGTACATTGGATACTTTTTCTTCCATTCTTGAGAAACTTTGCTAAGAATATTTTCCAGCTCCATCCATGTAAACATGAAGGAGGTAAAGTCTCGAAATAAAGTGATAAGAGTAAGGCTGATTTCTAGCAGTACAGACTTGCTTCCAGATTCTACATGTGGATACTGAATTAATCCCAAGGTGACTGGGGTATGGTTAAGTCATAAACTTTTCTATCTAAATGGGCTTAGACACCAGAGTCTGAGCCTATACCTGGGAACAGTTTGTGAGTACAGTTGCAGTAGGAATCTGGGAAAAACACACAGTAGGGAAACAGTATAAAGGCCAAAAGCTGAAGAATTTAGATCCAGAATCTGGAATTGCGAAAGGTCCAAGAATTCCTGGGAAGGAGCCAGAGTGTGGAACAGGGTTTATATATATATATAATATATATATTACTCTATTATATATATAATATATATATAATAATATATATATTACTCTAATTTGGAGAATCAACCTCTTAAAATGCCACTGATCACCCCTGAATCCCCAGGGAAGGCTGGAGATCTGATTCCCAGCCTGCAACTTGGGAACTCATTCAAACATCAAAGAGCTTTCCAGATTCACCATGATATCAAACTAGAACTCAACAGTTTTCATAAATACCTCAGGCTTTCTCGAGTCCGTTTAGAATTAAAGCAAAAGAGACATTCCTAGTCAAGGTCATCATATATCAGGGAGTTATAAACTTCTTTGTGGTCCTAACAAGTGCCAAAAGATTTGGCACCTTGGGGCCAGTTTCGTGCTGCTGCTTACCAGAAGAGAGGAGTAATGATGGTGAGCAGCCCCGAGTGGGAAGGAGTGTTTGGAAGAGACATGAAGACAGACAGCTGAAAAGGGAAGTCCTCCCAGAAAGGTGGGCCAGACAAGATAAAGAAGCATCATGAAGCAGGAAGAAATTGTAATTTTCATGAATTTTGAGTGGCAATTGGCATGAAAATATTTTCATTTATCTGAAGTACAATGCTTAATTTGAGGTCATGAAATGAAATTAGCCAGCCATCCCAAACTGACAACTGAAGGTATGTAATCAACTTCCGTCCTGTGGCTGGAAGAAAGGGGATGAAAATGCCAAGGCATGAGTAACCCAACCTGAACTGGTGGAAAAGAAGACATTTGCCCATTTTACATTTGAGCTTATGGCTTAGCCGCCACGTGGTGACCGGTGCACCGCTGTTCCTTTCACGGGAACTTCTAGTAAACGCCACAGCTGTGTTGATTCTTTTGTTTCTAAAAGGAAGTATCAGAAGACTGTCTCTTCAGTGCTATTTTAATTATGCTCTGCTTAAAAGCATTGTATGTGTGTGAATCCTGTGATCATGATCTTAATTAGGGCCATATTTAGATTCAGACTCAAATTGGACTGGATAATCATTTCCATTACCTGGTGTTTGATATGAGGCATCGAGTCTGCGCCAATTGTACAAGGAGGATTTTATAAACACCGGACCTTATTAGTGGCGCAGTGTGTTTTTTCTGTACCTGCCTGGTTTCCTTCCCCTTTTGAAACCCGGGATGTGTGCATAGGAGGCAGCAAGAGCACCCTGGATAGGCAGCTGCAATTTGGGGAGATGTTGGGGAGGGGGAGAGGGTGGCAGCGTGGGAATAGGAACCACATTTTCAAAACGTATTTCTAACTCTGTGCTCTAATGAAAGCCGCATTCTCTTTCGGATGCCCGCTGCTCTCAATGAGATGCACTGTTTCCACAAGTTCTCTTTGGCCCAGAATTCTATTGAAATAAAGGTCATAGCTTTTCTTGAAAAATTGAAGTATTTTACATAAGAAAATTTGGTATGGCTAGAGAAAAAAATAACTCCTTCTATCTTGAGAAGATGTAAAGGATTATGCTGCCTGAAATAATCTACTCAGGAAGGCATTTCTCTAGTTTAAAAATCACATATAACTTGTAAGTGGCCACTAGCTCTGAGGGGTTTTGAATGTATTAGGATATTGTTTTTCCTTTCCAAGGTGATGAAAAATGAGTTTCTCGGGGTTTGTTTCAGAGGGCTGATACTAAAGACAGATCCAGTTATGCCCCTCTGTGGCAAAAGCAGGGCATCACACCACCTCCACACACCCCACAGAGAACCAAAGCCACTCAAGCGCTCTCGGTTTTTCCATTTACGAACTAGGTGTTTTAAAAGTGAACAGTCAAAATAGAAATAATCTACATTAACCCAGCAACATAAATGATTAATCAGAGTATAATATGTTCAAATAAATCCTGCCACTGCAAAAAGCTTCTATGTATTCAGAAAATGCTGAACGTGGCAGAATTTTTAAAGCATTTGCTTTTAATATAAAGAATGACTAACTCATTACTTACAGAAACCCATGTTCTTAAGCATTAAAAAAAAAAACCTTCAAAAGGGCATTGATAATGCATACAATAAGACACAGTGGATTTATATTCCTTTCTTTGCTCAATTCTTAGAAATTTAAATACTAAATAACTAAAAAGGAATTACAGAGCGGGAAAGCATTGCCTTAGAGACATTCATGGTGTAATCTCCTAAAGTCAGCTTTATGGGTGAATAGAGGGCGGAAACTTGCCGCCCATTTAGGATGGAGCATATTTAGTCATTTGGTCATTCTGTCTGTTCACTTTGTCTTTGTAAGTGTTATGCCTTGAGGAAGGAAGGAAAGAAGGAAGGGAAGGAGAGGGACGAGAAGGAAGTGGGGAGAGAGCAAAAATAGAATAAGAGCATTGGAGAGACAGAGATACAGCCTGATGGCATGAAGATCCTAATCCCTGCCGCAGGCTCAGGCCCTGCATAAAGTATATATTTGACAAAGTTCACTGTTTGTCTAATCAATCTATACCTAGTTTCAAAGAAAAACAGAAAATAAAATCTCTCACTGGGCAGCCACATGTCCAGCTAAAGCTCTAGGGATTTGATTACCAAAAACGAATGGATAAAACATTAGAGAGGACGATTATCCACCACCATGAGGACACAGGCTGACTCTCTGGTGTGACATAGGATGCCCTCCCTGACTTGCCTCTGCTCATCTCTGCAGTGTCACTGCTCTCCCGGCCAGAGAGGAACCATAGTGGTCTTTGCCACACCCACCATCAGTGGAGGTGCACCCTGATGAGCTACCTGCAGTAAAGGCCTCCGTGGTCGGGCCTCCGTGGTTGGGCCTCCACTTGCTTCCACAGTCTCACCTCGCCTCCTCTTCCCACCCCCTTAAGACAAGTTTCTCACATACCACCATTTCCTCCACGTGTACACACCATTTCACACCTCAGGACCTCTGCCTGTGAATTTCTTATCCTCTTATTTCTCTTGATTAATTGACAGTCTTCATTGAAAACTAGACTCCGGTGCCCCATCCTCTAAAAAAAAAATCCCTCATTTTCCAGACTAAATGACAAGACCTTTCTCTTTTCTCCATTAGCACTGTCTTAACCTTGTCTGTTACACTCTGCACATTATAAAGATTCTCCTCTACTTAACAATGTTCAGCTACAAGGATTCGATAACGTGAGAAAAGTGGCAAGACAAAGAAAAAGAATGTCGAGTTGGCCTGTCATCCCCACAGCCGGAGTGATTGTCCTCTTAGCTCAGACATCGCCTTTGAATAGGTTGTTTACTATGGTATATGCCTTATATTTGAGTGTTGTTGTATTATATATTTATTACTAATGAAAAGTGAAATTCAAAATATAAACATCTATATTTATAGTTTTTTCTAAAGGATGGAAGAGTTAAGTTCAATCAACTTTTACAGTTCTCACAATAACTATAGGTATGTATATATATAGTCACTTTGAACAAGTGAATTTACGTAAGCAACATATTCATTACAGTTTGTTTTTATAAGTAAAAAATAAGTGTCTATACTGGCATATTCTATTTGCTCGACTATTTCCCTTATTAAAATGCAAGTTCCTTAACTCCAGATTCCACATCTTACTTTTCTTTATATTTCAACACCCAGCACAATGTCTTCTTTATGCAAAAGTGTTTCCCACAATCTTGGAAATGTTTCTACGGATCCTCATTAGGGTCACATTACAAGAACTCACATAGCATCACTGTTTTTCTTCTCACAACATTACCCATGGCTGTTTCCAGAAGAGATTTGTCCTTCCAGAGTTCAGCTGTTCCATAAGAGAAGAAATCTGAAAGTCAGTAAATTAAACTTAGCTTTAAAATACACTAGTAAGTTTGATTGAGTGGAATTTACTAATATTAGCATGCAAGTTTCTCAAAGAATGAGAAGGAACTAAGATGCTCAGCCCTCTCACAGCCACATAATCAACATGAAAATGCCATCCAGGGTCACTGTATCCATGGATGACTTTCATTCTTACTGGAGTACAATGTGGGTAGCATCAGAAGCATCTGGATGCACGTTGAATTCCCAATGAAGAGTTGGCATTACTTGCTAGCAGTTTCATGAAATCTAGTTGTTGAAAATCACTACTCGAAAGTGTCAACAGAACAAGCAAGGTTTTTCTCATCCAGCTCAGTATGGTAGGAAGCATTGTTCTTAAAGGTTTGGTCTCCAGAACTCCCAGTAATTTTGAGAGGTCTCTGATATCTTTTGATACATGATCTTCAAGTGTGGTCCAGAACCAGCAACATCAGCATCACTGGAAACAAGTAAGGAATTTACACAATAGGGTCTTGCCCTAGACCTCCTGAATCAGCAATCTGTGTTTAAACACCTTTCTAGGTGATTTTGATGCACAGTTAAATTTGAGAATCCTTTGTTGGGGATCTCTGGTTGGTATATTTACCTATTACTATTCGCTTTTATCAGGAAACTGCATTTTGCTGGGCTACCTATTTACAGGCCAATACTACTAGTAAGGGGTTTATATGGTTTGATAGATTCAAAGAACAACTAGAAAGAGAAAAGGGTATCTTTTAAAAAAGATAAAATAAATTCATAAAAACTGAAATACATTTCTTTTAAAAAATTCTTTTAAAAAACAAATTCATAAAAACTAAAATACATTTCTTTTCAATACCTTTTATTCTAAATTGAGTCTATAAAGTGAAACTTTTAAAGAAGACAGTGTTGTTGTGGGAGTTTTTTGTTTATTTTACATAATTCTTGAGACTTTTTCATTTAAAAAATTTTCAAATTTTATAATTATAGGCCTTCTAAAGCACTTGGCTTTGTCTAGAGTCTAGGAATATTATTTTATTCAGTCCCATGTTTCCACTGTGGAATCAAAAATTAAAATTTTGAAAAATAAAATAGCACAGCTATTTTGATAATATTCTAACTTTAAAATCTGAGTGTATTTCTGGTTAATATGAGGAAGAGATCATTATAAAGTTACTTCCAAGTTGGAAGACAAATGGAGAGCTATTCTGTCTTCACACATCAGTTATTGCTGTGCTTTAAATCCTCTTTACAAACTGTAATAAAATCCCAGGCTGAAGAAATATCACAAGCTACCCCGTCAAGCCATCTTTAAGAATGTTGTATTTTCACTATTTCTGTCTATGGGAATTCAGTCTAATCTAGCCTCCTTATTGAGTAGAATGAATCACCTAGTGCACATGGCACCCTCTTTGCACAATTCAGATTGCTAAACATTTCTTCTTTAGGCCAGGCAGGATGGCTCATGTCTATAATCCTAGCACTCTGGGGAGGCTGAGACAGGTGGATTGCTGCTGCTTAGGACTTTGAGACCAGCCTGAGCAAGAGTGAGACCTTGTCCCTACTAAAAATAGAAAAATTAGCCAGGCTTTGCAGTGGGCACCTGTATTCCCAGCTACTGGGGAGGCCAAAGTAAGAAGTCTTCAGCCCAAGATTTTGAGGTTGCTGTGAGCTATGATGATGCTACAGCACTCTACGCAGGGTGACAGAGTGAGATTTTATCTCAAAAAAGCATTTTTTTCTTCTTATATTTAGACAATGTCTTTTTATGTTTCACTTTTACCTACTAATCTAATAAGTTCTAAGGTTATATCAAAATTTTCAAGTAATAACAGTTAAAAGACTTATAGACCATGCCCTTGGTATACCTTCTTCTTATCTATTAGCTGTAAATAATCTCTTCTTCAGAGTGCAAGGTTTGAACTCTTTTCATGCAACAGAGCTTGTGGCCTCTTTTATCCAGTCTGTTCTGGACGTGTTTTAGTTTATCAAATTAGCCCTCAATACATTCTCACTGTAAAATCTAAACAGTCTTTTAAAAGGTAGGCCAGCCAGTGCCCATCATTCTAGATTCTATTTATTCAATCGACACAACCTCTAAGCCCATGTTAGCTTTGGGCACATCCACATTCCACTGCTGATTTCTAAAGATATGACTGTCATCTAATCCCTTGAAGCCTTTTCACACATTCTGCTAAGAAACTGTAACTTACTCATCCTCTGTAGTTGCATTTGTTTTTTGACCCAAGCACAGGACCTCACATTTATCCCTGTTAAATTTCATTATATTATTCCAACTTAAAATATTCTGGCCTGTCAAGATATTTTGGACTCCTAATTCTGCCATCAAACACATCTGTATCCCTCCCAGCTTTGTCATCCACAAATTTGACAAGACTTCTCTCTATGGTTTTATCCAAGCCACTAATTATAAAGTGGTGAATAGGATGACACAGCCCTGAGGTTATCTGAAATTTCTCTTCAGACAGATGTATAACTAAAAATCAGGTCTATCGGTTACCATTCTTTTAATTACTAGATCAGTTAATTGTAAAGACACTCACTTCATTCATATTCATCCTTCTTATCCATGAAAACACATTATATACTTTGCTAAATAAATTATTAGAGTACAAATGCTATTTGTCAAATGCTTTGTCTCTAATCTAATAACTCTATCAAAAAAAGACATGTAGTAACTCTGCTTCATTTGCTTTGTGACCACATGGTGATCCTGAGTGACTTATCATTTCCTATCATTAGCTAGGATCAAAGATTTAAAGGATTCCTTTCAGTTACAGTATTTAGTCTCATGATAAAATTGTAATCGTGATGAAAGGTGGTATACCAGTCACCTTTCCTTAAAATTGTAAAACCTATTAATTTTAAAAATATTATGTAATATAAAAATAACATTACATATATATATAACTTACTATTTAAAGTATTTTTTCTGATTAAAATTAGGGTTAGGGGTGGAGTACCCAGAAATTCATTGGTTTAAAGCTACAGATTTCTGCAGCCATTTCTCAGATTCCCACAAAGAATCTCTAAGAAATTTTAGGACACAAATTAAAAAGCGCTGTTCTAACCCCTTTTTAGTCACTTTGTCTACATGTGAATTAGTTTTTCAGTCAACTTTCTGAGAAACAGCTTTGAGCAGTGTCTTAGAACAAAAGATATTTTACTAAGCCAGAGGGATGGGGAGATAAGTAAAACCTCCAGACAGGGATTATGGTCAAACTCTCCAGTTTTTCAAAAGAATGGCGGGATGAATCACCTGTGAATTCTCTGACAAAACAGCCAGCAAGTGAGCATATCCCACCAGATTTTCACAATGAACTTGCCTTATAGGTGAAGGAAAAGACATTATGCAATTACAAGGCAAACATGTAATGCATCTTTCACATTCACACGACAATGAAAGTTTTATAGAAACTACAAATGAATAGGAATTACTTGCCTATATCATAAAGAGCAGGAGAAAATGCAAAAATGATGATATACTTTTGCAATGTAAAGATAATCTTTTATAAGAGTCATGTAACTCTTTTATTTTATAGACACTTTTCAGCACTACATGTCAGGCACCCAGTTAGGTACTTTTGAAAAAGGTAACTAACTTCTTTCCTATCACACACCCAGTGAGACATGTACATGAGGAAACCAGTCTCAGAAAAGCTAAGTTTCTCGCTCAAGTTTATAAACTAGTAAATTTAGGATTTAAACCCAGATAAGACCTGCCCCAGCTCTCAAGAAGCTCACTGTGTAATGAAACAGGTGTTCATGCAAATAAACAATTGCATAGATTATTGCATCTGTAGATCCATACTGATAGCTCTCCTACTTTAACTGGGTCCTTCTACACCATGTTTGAAAGAAGCATGGAAAAGAAAAGAGAGGGCAGGTGGCATCCAGGAAAATCTATTCCCTCACTAAAGAGAGGCAGGTGACAGTTCCCATCTTAAAAAGAAAACAGCAAGTACATTTCCTTCACGTTCTCTGTGTTTCAAGTGCTGCCACCTGATAGGCAGCTGCACTGAAGTACGCTCATGACATCTGCCTTTCAAATAGCTTGCCAGAGAAACTAGTTTGGAGATTCCACTCTTAAGCATCTCTAAGACCCTTGCTAACATTGTGGTCTTGGAAAGGCTAAAGAGTCACTAAATCATGTTTATGTCAATGGCAGCTCTTAAAAGCATGGGTTAATTTTTTTCATAGCGGCGAAGAGAAAGAAATAGGACCAGCATTTGGCACAAGTACTTCCCCGGCTTCCTCAGCGTGCCAACACGCCTGACTTGAAGCTTTTGTAGAGGTTTCTCGGCTACTGCAGATCACCTTTCTGTAGCTCAGCAGATGGTTAGAATTGTAGCTGAAGACAATTCTGAAGAAGTAGAGACCATTTGGGGCTTCAGGAAATGTAGGTGTCACAGGTTCCAAAAGAAAATTATGCCCAACTTCTCCTTTCATTTTTTCTCTTGAGGCGTGAGATACGTTCTCCCTACTTCCTGCCTCTGCCTGCACGTACCATGGTGGTGGAGTATGGTAATGAGCTGGAGAAGGGGCTAGAAATGCGCAAGGATGATTGCCTGGAAACTAAGAATAATATTTCTTGGTATCTTATGCAAAACTCTGAGTGTTGCTCTATTTTTTAACTTGAAATTTATAATACGTCCACATCTGAACGCATAACTTCACCTTCCTATGAATCCAGAGTTTGACTTAAATCTTACAGGATTTAAGATCAGAGGTAATTTAATGAGTAGATGCAGGAAAGTTTGGGAAAGCAGTTTATAGAACCTAGACATCAATAAGTTCGTGTAACTAGTGTTGAAGGCTCTTGAATTGCCACCTCTTTTCTATGCGCCATTATGCTCAACCAAGAGAGATTGTTGAAATTTTCCTCTCTCCTGGTTTTCTTCTTTTTAGGTCACTCTCCTGGGGTTTTCATTTTCCTGCCCCTCATTCTTCTTTGGCATTATGCAGGTTTTACCTTGGGTCTCGACATTTGGTATACCATTAATTTTTCCTGATGACATCATACAAATCTCTGGCTTCACCTGATTCCCAAATTCTGATGATGGCCAAGATAGTCTCTTGCTCCAGATTCACATAATTAACCAACTCAAATCGCTGATTCTCAATTTTAAGCAACACTTTGTCCTCCCTTTCCCCATTCCAAATCTAACTTTGTTTTCAGGTTCACTATCTACATGTCACATGCCACCCAGTCTTCCCACCCGTCAACCTAGAAGTTGACTGCACCCAACCCAGAAACCTTGAAGCTAGACGGCATACACTTCTCTCTCTTGTGCCTCAAACCGAAGATGTCATCAAGAATTGTCCTTTCTACTGTTGAAATATCTCTGCAAGTTTTTTTACACTTTTTATTTCTACGGCCATTGCTCAGGCCCTCAGCTCTTCTGGAATATGCCAAAGCCTGGCAACGCAAAGTGCACAGTGAGTTGCTGTTGTTGTTAAAATGATCGGCTTACTTTCTTATGAATGCCTTGAAGTTCAGGTGCATGACCTTTACCTCCAAAAATACAGTAGCAGCTGCACAACGAATACTCAACAGGTGTGTTTGTGATTGAGTTAAACAGTCCTTTAAAAAGATGTTTTGCAAAATATGTTGAGGATATTCAAGCCTCATTTACAAGAAAGATTGTTAAATTCTTTAGTTTATGGCTGTTTTGATAGTGATCCTAAAACACCTAACATGTTTTATAATTTTACAAAAATGATGCTGTCCCAGTAAGATTGAATTTTAAAATTTCTAGATATATTCTGAGCCTTCATTATTTTTCTCTGTTCTTACCTAGCAACTTGCTCTAAATTCCTAGTTTTCATATATTATCCCTTGTTTCATCATTTAGTTTCTAATTATTTTTATGACACATAACATGTGCACTATTTACTAAAATCTTCATTATGGAAAAGAGTGTTCCCTCTAATTGCCATCTTTGTGAAACTTCATAGATTAGCTATTGGGTAGGGAGATGGGGAAGAGTGGTTTTTGAGGGTGATGAACTTACTATGTAAAGAAATACCTCCCAAAATAGAAGGTAAGACTGCATAGTATAAAAACACCAGTTTCCTCTTGATAATATATAGTAAAAATAATAAAAATTATGGAATGTGCCCAACACACAGCCAAAGAGTAAAGAGTAAATGTTAAGTGCCCTCAAATCTAAAGCCTTTGCCACATTGAATGACAATGAAAAGTCTGTGTCCAATGCTATGGCAATAATAGTGCTCACGCACTTTGCAGGTGCACCGTTTATTTCTCTTTAAAGAGCTTATTTGAGTTGTTGAAGTTTACTGAACCGAAGATAGTCAACAGAATACAATTTGCCTGATATTAGCCTTCAGTGTATGTAATTAAGGTGTTGATGATGAACTGTTGGTATTTATCACATTAGCTGGAACGGAACCAGACCTCTCCGTTAGGATGTTAGATTGGATTAATTACTGATATAAAGAACATTATAAGTAAATACCCTGTTAAAAACAATCTATTGACTAAAACATTCATTTATTGAGCAAATGCAGAGATCTTGTTATACTCCATGCTAGTAAATACAAACTATGTAAACTAATTAGCTAGAAAAATATTTCAGACTTTGTTAAAATAAAATTGACAATATTTCGGTAGACCTTTTAATCTAAACTCCCTCAGTACACCAGAGCTAATTAATAGTGATTTTCATTGTCATCAGTGTTTTCATTTTCCCACTAGATATGTATAACAACCAGGAAGAAAATAACCCTATAACACCGTAATTAGAATGATGATAGCGTCCAGGGATGACATCTATCATATTTCATGGTAGCTCTAGTTCTTCATCTGCCTCTATTGGCTTTTCCTGAAAGACTAACTGGAGAACTCAGTTGTATGTCAATATGTGATTCAACTCGCATAGCCTCTGAAATTTTTTTTCCGAATAACTGCTTCGAGCTGAGTTGGCAGCTTTCATCTCAGTGACCATGAAGCAATTTGTTTCTATTTCCACTGCACTGTTTATCACATTGTGTTATAATCTGTTGACTTGTCTCTCCATTAAACTGGCTTACTCAACTTTGTTTGCTTGATGGAAAATAGAATACCAAGCACCCACGGGGCACGTAAGTAACTTTTTTGAATGAACGAATAAATGAAGGAATCAGTCAAAAATTAGAAGTTTTATGTTAGAGATTTTATTTTTTTAGAGTAGTTTTAGGTTCACAGCAGAAAGTACAGGAGGTTTTTGGAGACTCCCTTACCCCACACACTCACGCAGCTTCCCTTTACGGTGGCTCACTGTCTACGAACCTTGAACCTATTTTCCCAGCCTGTCACTATCATCCAAGGTCTGTCTTTTACATAGGGTTCACTCTTGGTGTTTTACATTCTGTGGCTTTGGACATACGTACAATGACTTGTATCCACCATTGTAGTAGTATACAGACTAGTTTCACAGATTTAAAATCCTCTCTGCTCCTCCCATTCCCCTGGCAACCACTGATCTTTTTACAGTCTCTGTAATTTTGTCTCTTTCAAAATATCCTATACAGTATGTAGCTTTTCCAGATTGGCTTCTTTTACCCAGTAATATGCATTTAAGGTTACTTTATGTTTCCGCGTGGCCTGATGGTTTATTTCTTTTTAGTGCTGAATACTTCCTTGTCTGTGTGTACTACAGCATATTTATCCATTTACTTATCGAAGGACATCTTATTTGCTTTCATGTTTTCGCAATTATGAATAAAACTGCAATAAATGATGCAGTTTTTTTTTGTTTTTTTGTTTTTTGAGACGGAGCCTCAAGCTATCCCCCTGGGTAGAGTGCCATGGCATCACAGCTCATAGCAACCTCCAACTCCTGGGCTCAAGCGAGTCTCCTGCCTCCGCCTCCCAAGTAGCTGGGACCA
>CAUYQV010136622.1:0-10810 GCA_963574575.1 Galagoides demidoff | reverse complement strand
GGCTCAAGCGAGTCTCCTGCCTCCGCCTCCCAAGGAGCTGAGACCACAGGCGCCCGCCACAACGCCTGGCCATTTTTTGGTTGCAGCCATCATTGTTGTTTGGCGGGCCTGGGCTGGGGATTCGAACCCACCACCTTAGGTGTACATGGCTGGTGCCTTAGCCGATTGAGCCACAGGCGCCGAGCCTCACTCATTTTTTTTAACTGAGAGAACGGGGAGAATGTGAAGCACGGCCAGGTTGACACGACGCCAAGCAAAGGTAGATTCAATGATGTTGACATCTTTATAAATACACACATAAACAGACAGAAACGCACCTACATGGGTCCTAGTCACCTCTGAGTGGTAAATGATTTAACAGGTGATTTGGGGGGTACTTTTTTACTTTAAAAAAAAAAAAAAACTTTGAAATGAGGTCTTGCTCTCTTGCCTGGGCTCAAGTGCCATAGCATCATCATAGCTCACTGCAACTTCAAACTTCTGGGCTCAAGCCATCCTCCCACCTCAGCCTCCCAAGTAGTGAGGCATACACCACCATACCTGGCTGATTTTTCTATTTTTCATAGAGCTGGGGTCTCACTGTGTTGCTCAGCCTGGTCTCAAACTCCTAGCCGTAACTGATCCTTCCATCTCTCAAAGTGTTGGAATTACAGGGAAGACCCAACAAACCCAGCCTCTACTTTTTAAAGTTTTTTTGCAATAAGCATTGTGATACTGAGGTCTAACAAGAAATGTGTATTTGATCTTTGTCCCCAGTTTCTGGCACAGAACTCCTAACATAATACGATAAATTAATATTTGGTTTTTGTCTCTAGTTCCTGAAATAGCTCTGGGAAATAAAGATTAAAGGAACATCTTTTGTTATCAAAGCATTGCTCCCGAGTTCTGTGAGCCATTCTAGCAAACTGTCAAGCCCAAGGAGGGAGTTATGGGAACCTCCAATTTATAGCCGGTTAGTCAGAAACACCTGAGGCCCAGACTGGTGATTGGCACATGCGGTGGGCACAGTCTCTCGGGACTGAGCCCTTACCTGTGGGGCCTGATGCAAACTCCAGGTGGTCAGCATCAGAAATGAATTACAGGACATCCAGAGAGTTGGAGAATTTACTTTTGGTGTGGGAAAAACCCCACACATTCAGGGTTATAAGTGAAGTAATAAGAGAAAATAAAGAAACTAAGGAAAAACTTTATTTTTTATCTAGGAAGCCTATATTATTTTTCTAATGGGGACGCTGTAACCATCATTTTTAAATAAAATACAACAGAACGATGCCAAAAGAATTGCATCCACTCCCCAGGGCCACTGACAAAGACTCTCTCCTTGACCTAATTCTGGTCGGGCTCCTTGGCGTCCTCTTTCTGAGGAGGCCCCAACCTGGGACTCCACCATGGCCCGCTTATTCCAGTTTCAGCAAGAATTCTGCTGAGTCAGTTCAGCGGAAATCACCGGTCTTATCAGCCTGCCCTGCCTTCAGCAAGAATCACGCCAGGTCCACGGAGTAAAGTATTACCCTCCCTCTTTGTTTTCTTCCAGCCACCCTGCTCCTCGGCTACAAATCCCTACTTTTCCTTATCATACTCAGGGTTGAACCGGGTCTCTCTCCCCTACTACAAAACCCCATTGTAGCAGCTCCCAAATGAATAAAGTCTACCTTCGGGTCTTTAACAAACACCATGAATAATTTCTTCCTTAACACCCCACTGCCCAGGCAGGGTCTTCTGCATTCAGCAGCCCTGGCCCAGGCACCAACGACCTTCCAAGTTCAGGGCACAGGTTCTGCGTTTGAATTCCGGTCCTGCAACTTACTATCTGTGATCTTGCAAAAGATAGTTCCACCTCTCTGTGATTCGGCATCCTCATCCGCAAAAGAGAAGAATGGAAGTGCCCAGCACAGTGCCCACAGGCAGAGAATACATACGACGAGCCACGGATGTCTATAAACCAACCGAGGTGACCCAGGGCCCCCAGAGGGGCCTGGGCTTCTACTCCAGAACTCGAGCAGAGCACTGAAGCAGAACTCAAGACCTCACCCTGTCCCCTGAGAGTGCCAGTGAGAGATTGACATTTTACTGAAGTTCCCACGGAAGCAATGCAGACAGGGCAGATGTGACCCCACACACAAAGTTTCCTTCCCCACAGCCCCAGAGATCTTCTTCCAGTCCCTCTCTATCTGTCCCCACCAGCTGGGGTTCACCTTCAAGGCTCCAGCCTCAGCCTCCCCTCAGGTCTCCCCACTGGGGTCTCCATCATCTGCTGAGCATCTGAGCTCCACCCAACCGCCTCCATCTGCCAACTTGGGCCTCTCCAGCCACCTGGAGCCCTGCTCTCCTCAAAAGAAGAGCTGGAGGCCAGGTGTGATGGTTCACACCTAAAATCCTAGCACTTGGGAGGCTGAAGTGAGAGGATCCTTTGAGCTCACAGGTTCAAGACCAGCCTGAGCAACAGCGAGACCTCCCCCCATCTCTACTAAAATTAGAAAAATTAGCTAGGCATTGTGTTGGGTGCCTGTAGCCCCAGCTACTCCGGAGGCTGAGGCAAGAGGATTGCTTGAGCCCAGGAGTTTGAGGTTGCTGTGAGCTAGGATGGCACCCCTGCACTCCAGCCTGGGGTGACAGAATGAGACTCTGCCTGGAAAAAAAAAAGAGAGAGAGAGAGAAACAGAGAAAAAAGGTGAACTGGAGGTTATAAATAGGGTGATGGGTTTTCCCTGCCTGATATACAGAGGAAAGAAAACTCAGACGCAGCGAGATTATTCTAGTTGACTGAGGACAAGCAGCAGGACAGCATCGCAGCAGGTCCCCGGTCTCCAACTCCCACGCAGGACTGACATCATCCCCCAGACCTGGGCTGATAAGCAGGAGGCTCTCAGATCCCAGGAGCATGTGGAAAGGAAGAGGGGGTGCACACAGCTGTGCACACTCACGGTCACGCTCACACCCCACTGCCTTCTCTCCCTGCACTGGCCACTCTGATCTCTGTCCATCTCCTCACAAAATTCCCAGCCCATCTCAGCCATTGTTTGTTTAAACAAAGGAATTAAGGATTAAAAAGTTTTAAAATCCTGTACTGCGTATCGCAATAGCTCACAGGTTCAAGACCAGCCTGTGGGAATAGCTGCCCCTGTCCACAGCAGCTCATTCCCCATACGCATGTGACACACACCTCAGCTCTGGCAGAGAGCCCAGGTGCACTTGGAATTCTGGCCTCCTTCAAGAAAATAGCTAACTCCCTAAAAAGGATGGAATCACCCCCCGGGGGTGGGGGGCAGGCAGCCCAGTGGGAAGAAGGCCACCATGCCACCCAGCTGGATCTCCTTGAGTGCAGAAAGGCTGAGTACGGTGTGAGAATTCCATGTGAAAGTCTCAGCACAGTACATAAAACATAGCAGGTGGGCAGTAATTATTAATTTGTCCAGAATTCCTCTCAGATGGAGTCCTATCTGAGGGCAGAAGGGACAGCTGCTGAGCTGTTTGGGGCCAAGAGTGAGAAGAATGCTTGCTCCAGCAGCAGCGTGTGCCCCCCAGCCAGCAGGAGGGTCAGCGTGGGTGGGCAAGTGAAAGGCGAGAGACCTTCACCTTCTTGGTCCAGGACAGGACCCAGTTTGGGTGGATGAAAACTCAAAATTCCCCTGGGGGCGGGGGGCAAAAGCCCGTCCACACCCCTGGTCTGACATGTGGGCATGACCATCACCAAACTGTCTTCTACCTGGGAGCAGGGAGCAAAGAGGAATATGCCAGCTGGGCAGAGTTCATTCTCCTGGAACTCAGGAGGAGGGAGCTGGAGCCCAGGAAATGAGGCTGGAGTTTGCAGAGAAGAAGGCAGGGGTGAGGGGTCTGCCTTGTGTGTGACTCTGTCCTCAGTCTAGCATAACACTGAGCGGCACCGTCTAAGAGAAATCTAACACGTGCCACCTACCCAACTGCACATTTCCCAGGAGCCGTGTTTTATAAAAAGCTAGGAAAAAAGACATACAAGTGATAGCCAGGGTCAGTGACCCACATACCTCCCAGGCTGAGGCAGGAGGATTGCTTGAGCCCAAGAGTTCAAGGCCAGCCTGGGCAACATAGTGAGAACTTATCTCAAGAAAGAAGAAAAAGGAGGAGGAGGAGGAGAAAGAAAAAGAAAGAAAGAAAGATTATTCCAGTGAGTAATCTATATAAAAAGTACTGCAATATTTTACAATTTTTTTGTCACTCTCAATCTTGAGAGTGTGTTTACACTCACAGCAACTCTCCATTTGGACTAGCCCCATTTCCAGGGCTCAATGGCTGCTGGGGGCCAGCGGCTGAAATGGCCCTTTGGGACTTTGATATCTTTTTTTTTTTTTTTGAGACAGAGTCTCACTTTGTCACCCTCTGTAGAGGGTAGAGTGCTGTAGCATCACAGCTCACAACGACCTCAAACTCCTGGGCTCAAGCAATTCTCTTGCCTCAGCCTCCCAAGTAGCTGGGACTACAGGTGCCCACCACAGTGCCTGGCTATTTTTAGAGACAGGGTCTCACTTTTTCCTCAGGCTGGTCTTGAACTCCTGAGCTCAAGCAATTCACCCGCCTGAGCCTCCCAGAGTGCTAGGATTACAGGTGTGAGCCATCACACCTAGCCTGAGACTTTGATTTCATTTGGGAAAGATAGTTGGGTGCAGGGGAGAGTAAAGGGCGTCTAGAAAGGCCCAGTCACCTCCAGATGACACAGGCTTAGGGCCAGAACTGCACATAGGGGACAGCTGAAAGCTGGGGGCAGAGTACAGAGGTGTGGCTGAAAGGTGGCCAGCAATGGTGTCCCAACTGGTCTGGGCTGTCACCATGTAGCATCAACCCTCTCTGCATTTCCTCCCTGCTCTCACCATTGGCAGGAGGGTTTTGTTTTGTTTTGTTTTGTTTTTTTGAGACACTTTGTCACCCTCTGTAGAGTACTATAGCGTCATAGCTCACAGCAACCTCCTACTCTTAGGTTCAAGTGATCCTCTTGCTTCAGTCTCCCAAGTAGCTGGGACTACAGGGGCCTGCCACACGGCTATTTTTAAAGACAGAGTATCGCTCTTCCTCAGGATGGTCTTGAACTCCTGAGCTCAAGCAATCCACCCGCCTCAGCCTCCCAAGTGCTGGAATTACAGGTTGTGCCACTGTGCCAGGCCTAGGAGGTAGTTCTTCACAAAGGGAAGGAACTGGTAAGTCTGGCTACAAAGTTGCTGCTGGATGAACACAGGCTGCCTCCCTGGAGTTTGCCCTATATGAGTTACATTAGACTTTAAAAGGCTGGGCATAGTGGCTCACACCTATAATCCTAGCATTCTGGGAGGCGGAGACATGTGGATTACTTGAACTCAGGAGTTCGAGACCAGCCTGAACAAGAGCCAGACCCCATCTCTACTAAAAATATCAAAAACTAACCAGGCATGGTGGCACATGCCTGTAGTCCCAGCTACTCAGGAGGCTGAGGGAAGAGGATCACTTGAATCCAAGAATTTCAAGTTGTTGTGAGCTACGATGATGCCATGGTACTCTACATAGGGTGACAGTCTTAAAAACAAAATAAAAATAAATAAAAGGATGACTAGAGGCTTCTCAGTTCAAGGCAGATTGCTCTTTCCAGACACACCTGAGCTTCTCCTGGGAGAGGGACCAGATCTGAACCGATAAAATGTGCCCTGTGCTCTTCCTTCCATCTGAAATGTCACCGCCCCCAGCTAGGGCACTGGTTCTCTGCTGCTTGGTCAGAATACAGGAGCCCTCTGTGCACCTGTGCCGGTCACCTCCTTCTTTCCACCCGGGCTCCTGGGTCACTGGACCAGCATCTGAACACTTACTGAGCTGTGGGCTACCCAAGGCCAGATGCCAGGTCTGGCCCTTCTCTGCTACCTCACCCAGTGGCCCGCCCAGAAGCAAGGACCCAAGGGCTCTGCCCTTTATCTCCCTTTCTAAATGACGCAACCCCTGACATCCCATCTTTAGGGGTTCCTGCAGGACACCCCTTTAAGAGGAGGGAGAGGAAGGAAGAGATGGGGAAGGCAGATGCTCTGCCAGCAAAGAGGAACTAGCTGGGCTCCTGCCACGGGTGGGTAGAAGTGAGTCCCCGGGAAGGGGAGGGAACTGAGAAGGCCAGCTGCACTGGGGGAGGGGGTAAAATATAGCTGACATACAAAGGTGACACACACTAGCCCTAAGAGGGAGAACAGCGCGGTGAACTTTTACCACCTGGATCAAGAGGAAGATTATTTCCAGTAGCCCAGAAGTTCCCCTGGTGTCCCTTCCCAGTATTTCCCCCAAGCGGGTCTGAAGCAGTAACGTATTGTCAGCAGGGCCCCAGTGACACTGATTGGCACATCTCCCAGTAACCCCATGCGGCTCTTGCAGATCTGGGTCAAGCTGCAGCAGGCCCAGAATCTCCCCCTTTTCCCAAGTGGTAAGAATATCAAGAACAGCAGCCTTCATTCACTGGGAGCTTCTGTGTGCTGGGCAGACTATTCTAGTCATTTACATATGTGGGTGGCAGATCTCAAATCAAGAACGCAAGAAATATGGCATTAATTGTGCTTTCTTTAATTCAGGTGGAATCCTTGCCAATTACCATCCCACCAGGCTGCTCAGAAATCCAATCTGGGATTTGACAGGAGAGATCCAACTCTCCCCAGGACTCTCTCAGCCAAGAGGTTTTCTGGAGCACCAGAGCTATAGGGAAGCCCCTCGGACCAGATTATCCATCTGCCCTGGTTACCATGGAGATGCCTATTTCCCCAGAAAATGGCAAGAGAGTCTGCTGCCTCCATACCTCATTTTGGCCCCTGGTGGAATCTTATGAAGGCCAAGGTGCAGGTCCCAGACTGTCCCACTTAGCCATGTCCTTGGGTCATCCAAGGATCGCCGTGGAGAGGTGCCCACCTCATTTGGAGAGGATCGCTTCTGTCTCCTTGCTGCCTTCAGAGGCTCTCTCTCTCTTTCCTTCTTCCCCTCTCGGAAATCAGCATAATCTATTCAGTGATTTCATAACCCTACTTTTTAATCCTGCCGCAATCCCCTCAACAGCCTAAGAGAAGGATGTTATTGTCCCTGCTGTACAGAGGAGAAAATGAAGGCTGGGCGGGGTGGAGTCACCCGGGCAGGAAGAGGTGCAGGTGGTCCTCAGATTCAGACTCCAGAGCCTGTACTTTGTACCCTGGCCTTGGCTCCCCAGGTGATAGCGCCTCAGAGGCAGGAGCACAGTGATGAAGAGTGGTATTAATAGCAGGCACACACGTCACTTGCAGGCAAATTAGTCCTGACTGCACCATTGCTCTGCAAGCTCCTGGGGCTGGGACAACCCTCCTCAGTGGAAGGTGGACTCCAGCAGACACTTCTTGGAAATGCTCCCAACCTGGGAGCACAGAGCTTCAGACTTTAGACCTGCGAAGAAATCACCCAGTCCTTCTTTTATGGGGGATAAAACGAAAACCCTGAGAGATGAACCGTATCACCTGGTGGCAACTTGAGAACTGGGTGTCCTGCCACCCACCAAAGACCTGCCCTCTCACCTACATCCCACCCAGGGCAAAGTGTGTGTGTGTGTGTGTGTGTGTGTGTGTGTGTGTACTTGCACCAATAACTGTTTACAATACACCAAGGTTAGGTCTGGCCCTTGGTACTAGCATGCACACTGGCTCCAGCTGGCCAGGGTTCTGCAGGAGCTGGGCAACATGCCCCTTACGCCCCCGCTCTGCACCAGGAGGCCACAGTTCCCTTTGGAGCCCAGAGTCAGATCTCTGAGATTTTTCTCAACTCTTTCCCCTGAGGCTCTCTAAGAGAGCAGCAGAGGTTCCAGCCTGGAGCCAGAGGTCAGCCATTCCTGGTAACTGAGCACCTACCGTGGATGTCCACGTGTTCACTCACTTACCTCACCTACAGAGCAGAGGCGGCGGGAATGCGCCCTGCTCTTTGAGCTTACAGTCTAGCAGGGGAAACAAGTAAGAGGGAGGACCAGATTCAAGGGCATGTGACCTGTGCAAGTCACACACTGCCTGTTCTTAGAAGGTGCTTAGTTTAATGTTTGATGTCTCTGCTTTGAAATTCTTAACCATTTTTTAACAAAGAGCCTCACAAATTAGGCAGCCAGTCAAAAGAACAGGTAAGCAAAAGGCAGTGTGTGGTAAGTGCCAAAATGGGGGGAGTGGGGCCCAGAGAAAGGTTCCCAGGGAGGTCTTCCCAGAAGAATGGACAATCCCTGCTGAGCCCAAAAGGATGAGTGGGAGGGCCCAATGAAGAGGAGGAAAGAATGTATTCCAAGCAAAGGGAGGAGCCTGTGCAAACGCCCTGCTACCGTATAGACTGTGGAGAGGGTAAGAGGCTGCAAGGCTGAAAAGGGAAGTAGGACCAACAATGGCCAAGATAATTCTGATGAACAAAGCAGAGGGACTCATTCTACTGGACATCAAGACTTTATAAAGCTCCAATAATAAGAAAGTTATGATTACGACTCAGGGGTAAACAGACCAGTGGGACAGAACAGAGACTCCAGAAATAAACCCACATACATATGAAAACATCATTATGGGCTCAGCGCCTGTAGCTCAGCAGCTAGGGCGCTGGCCACATACACTGAGGTTGGTGGGTTCGAGCCTGGCCAGGGCCTGCCAAACAATAATGACGGCTACAACAACCTAAAAAAAAAAAATAGCGGCACTGTGGCAGGCACCTGTAGTCCCAAATACTTGGGAGGCTGAGGCAAGAAAATCGCTTAAGCCCAAGAGTTTGACGTTGCTGTGAGCTGTGACACCACAGCACTCTACCGAGGGTGACATAGTGAGATTCTGTCTCAAAAACAAACAAACAAAAAACACCATTATGATAGAGAAGGCATGACGATTAATGACATAAAGGATTTTTTTTTTTTGAGATAGTTTCACTATGTCGCCTCAGTAGAGTGCTGTAGTGTCACAGTTCACAGCAACCTCAAACTCTTGGGCTTAAGCGATTCTCTTGTCTCAGCCTCCCAAGTAGCTGGAACTACAGGCACCCGCCACAACGCCTAGCTATTTTTTTGTTGGAGTTGTTTAGCTGGCCCGTGCTGGGTTCGAACCCACCACCCTCTGTGTGTGCGGCTGGCACTGTAACCACTATGCTACAGGCACTGAGTCAAGGATGTATTTTCAATGAATGGTGCAGGGACAACTGGCTATCCATACAGAGGAAATAATCAGACTCTGTCTTACACAACACTCAAGATTCCAGGTGGCTTAAAAACCTAAATATGAAAAGCAAATGTTTAAAACTTTTCAAGAAAATACAGAATACTTTAGGCTGGGTGCAGTGGCTCACACCTACAATCCTAGCACTCTGGGAGGCCAAGATGGGAGTATATCCCTTGAGCTCAGGAGTTTCAGAACAGAAGTGAAACCCTCGAGCAGCGCCCTTAGCTCAATGGGTAGGGCAACAGCCACATACACTGGGGTCGGTGGGTTTGAACCCAGCCCAGACCTGCCAAACAACAATGACAATTACAAGGACAAAAAAAAGAGAGAGAGATAGCCAGGAGTTGTGGTGGACACCTATAGTCCCAGATACTTGGGAAGCTGAAGCAAGAGAATCACTTAAGCCCAAGAGTTTGAAGTTGCTGTGAGCTGTGACACCACAGCCTCTGCCCAGGGTGATAGCTTGAGACTGTCTCAAAAAAAAAAAAAGGCTCGGCGCCTGTGGCTCAATCGGCTAGGGCGCCAGCCACGTACACCTAAGGTGGCGGGTTTGAATCCCCAGCCCGGGCCTGCCAAAACAACAATGATGGCTGCAACCAAAAAATGGCCGGGCGTTGTGGCGGATGCCTGTGGTCCCAGCTACTTGGGAGGCTGAGGCAGGAGACTCACTTGAGCCCAGGAGTTGGAGGTTGCTATAAGCTGTGATGCCATGGCACTCTACCCAGGGGGATAGCTTGAGGCTCCGTCTCAAAAAAGAAAAAAGAGTGAGACCCTATTTTTACTAAAAATATTAATATTAGCTGGGTATTGAGGTAGTAGCTCCCCAGCTACTCCAGAGGCTAAGGCAAGAGGATCACTTGAGCTGAGGAGTCTGAGGTTGTGAGCTATGATTTCACCATGGCACTCTGGGGCGGGGGGAAGGTGGGGGAAGAAGGGGAGGGAGGGAGGGGCAGGGAGGAAATAAATGCAGAATATCTTGATAAACTTGGGGCAAGAAATGGATTTCATCAATAACACATAAAAGATTGTTTCCTAAAAGGAAAAATTAAGTTGTCCAAATCAAGATTTTAAAATTTCATATTACGGTCCAGGTGTGGTGGCTCCCACCTATAATCCTAACACTCTGGAAGGCAAAGGCAGTAGGATCCCTCAAGCTCAGGAGTTCATGACTAGCTAGAGTAAGACTGAGACCCCTGTCTCTACTAAAAATAGAAAAATTAGCTGGGCCTTGTGTTGAGGGCACCTGTAGTCCCAGCTACTTTGGAGGCTGAAGCAGGTGCATCACTAGAACTAGGAGTTTGAGGTTGCTGTGAGGTAAGCCTTTTGCCTGGGCAACAGAGTTCGACTGTCTCCAAAAATAAAAAATAAAATTTTGTTTAACAAAACATTGTGTGGGCTCGGCGCCTGTGGCTCAGTTGGCTAAGGCGCCAGCCACGTACACCTAAGGTGGCGGGTTCGAGTCCCCAGCCCGGGCCCGCCAAACAACGATGGCTGCAACCAAAATAAAATGGCCAGGCGTTGTGGCAGGAGCCTGTGGTCCCAGCTACTTGGGAGGTGGAGGCAGGAGACTCGCTTGAGCCCAGGAGTTGGAGGTTGCTATGAGCTGTGATGCCATGGCACTCTACCCAGGGGGATAGCTTGAGGCTCCG
>CAUYQV010136621.1:0-16374 GCA_963574575.1 Galagoides demidoff | reverse complement strand
GCCCGCCACGACGCCCAGCCATTTTTTGGTTGCAGCCATCATTGTTGTTTGGCGGGCCCGGGCTGGGGATTCGAACCAGCCACCTTAGGTGTACGTGGCTGGCGCCTTAGCTGATTGGGCCACAGGCACCGAGCCTGTGCTTGCCTTTTCTTAATAACATCTTTACTGTTGACGTTTAGTGTTTTCTGTGTCCTAAGAAATCTTTATCTTCCTCCGAGTCATGAAGAATTTTTCTATTTTCTTTTAGAGATTTTACATTTTAAAATTTCACATTCAGGTCTGTGTAAGGTATGACGAGCTGTGAGACAGGGATCAGTATTTTTTTTTTTTTGGCCATACATTTATTGAGTTGTTTGTTCAAAAGACTTTCCTTTACCTATTGAATATTCTAAGCCCTTCTGAAAATTAATTCATCACATATGTATGTGTGGACATATTTCTGGGCCATCTACCATGTGCCACTGAGCTTTCTAATATGTTTTCAAACCTAGTCTGAGTCCTTCAAATTTATTCCTATTTTCAAGACGTACTGAGTGGTTCTCAGTCCTTTTCTTTTTGCATTTTAAATCAACTTAGACTATAAGATTTTCATTATTCCATATACATTTTAAAATCAATCTATAGATGCTATGGGTTTTTGAAATTACATTCATCATCTTAGAGAAAACTGTTAACTTAAAAATATTTTGTTTCATCTACGGCCATACCACCCTGAACGTGCCCGATCTCGTCTGATCTCAGAAAAATATTTTGTTTCCTGGGTGGCACCTGTGGCTCAAAGGAGTAAGGCACCGGCCCCATATGCCGGAGGTGGTGGGTTCAAACCCAGCCCCGGCCAAAAAAAAGATATTTTGTTTCCTAATCATTGAATATGCTATATCATTCTAACTTTCAAGGTTATTTAAATTTCATATTAGCAGAGTTCTGTAGTTTTACATGTTAAAACCTTTCACACCTGTGTGCAATTTATTCCTAAGTATCTTATGTTTTATACTATTATAAAAGAAAATTTAAAAATATTATATTTCAATTATTTGTTCCTACTAGAAATGAAATTACATTTTATAGATTGTGTTTTTGTATCCAATGACTTTCTTTTTTTTTTTTAAAACTTTATTTTTTTTATTTTTTTTGTTCATGCATTTTGGCCGGGACTGGGTTTGAACTCACCACCCTCGGTATATGGGGCTGACACCCTACTCACTGAGCCACAGGCACCACCCTCCAATGACTTTCTAAACCCAGTTGTAGTCACGGGAGTTGCTTTTTGTTTTCTGTACTTGTAAACAATGATGCCTCTGATGATAGACAGCCAAAATCCGCCCTTTCTGAATTGCATGCATTTTTTTTCCTATTCCTGCCTGACTAGAACTGCTGGTATAATGTCTAATAGAGGTGGTGGGTCTAGACATACTTGCCTCGGTCTTAATTTTAAATGAAAAACATTTAGTGCTTAGCCATTCAGTATGATTTTAGGTACAAATTATTGATGGATGCCCCTATTAGATCAAACTGTCTACATCCCCAGCTTGCTGAGTTTTTAAGTTCTGAATAGATGTTGAATTTTGTTAAATGATTATTTCTTGTGTGTACTTAGATGAGTTTTTTCTCTTTTATTCTATCAATATACTGACTACATAGATTATATTTTTAATGTTTTGGCAATCGTGCATTTATAGGGTAAACCCCAACTGCTGTGTATACGTATGTGTATGTGTTTGTGTGTATGCGTGTGCTTTCAACCACATCCATTAAAAGTTAAAGGTGTAGCACGTGTGTGACACGAAAGAACCTTGCAACAAATAATTTTAAACAATTTAAACTACATTCTGTTCTTTATATTATTACATCTATTATAACCTCCATAATAAAGTGTGGTAATTTTATAATATTATAATTCATCAACTGTTGTTTAAACAAATTAAAAGAGAAAATATAATTCTGCTAAATGTTTGCTCATGTGTTTACCACTCCTCATGCTCTTTACTCCCACAGATCTGAATTTCAATTTTGTGTCATTTTTTTCACCCTTCCTGCGATCCTTATTATGTATTATTATTATTATTATTTTGCAGTTTTTGGCTGAGGCTGGGTTTGAACCCACCACCTCTGGCATATGGGGCTGGCGCCTTTTATGTATCATGTATTAATGTGAATATCTCACTGGGTCACCCTGGCTAGAGTGCTGTGGCATCAGCCCAGGTCTCAGCAACCTCAGATTCCTGGATTCAAGCAATCCTCCTGCCTCAGCTTCCCAAGGATATGAGACTACAGGCACCTGCCACAATGCCCGGCTAATTTTTCTATTTTTAGTAGAGATGGGTCTTGCTCCTGCTCAGGCTGGTCTCAAATTCCTGAGCACAGATGATCCTCCCACCTCGGCCTCCCAGGAGCCACTGTGCCCAGCCTTGGGCAGGTCTTCCACATAACATTCTTTCATTCTTGGTTTATTGAAAATACTTTTATTTTGCTTTAATTTCTAAATAATTTTTTTTTTTTTTGATGTAGACATCTTGATTGGCAGGGCTGTGTTTTTTTTTTTTTTATTTTCTCTTCAACAGTTTAAAGATGCTGGTTGCCTGATTGTCTTATGTTCTCCAAAGTATCCTACAAAAAGTCATACCCGTTTGTGTTACTATCCCCTTAGAGAACATTTTCCTCCTTTAGAATTTACAAGGTTTTCCCATCATCATTGGTATTTAGCAGTGTGACTCTGCTGGGTTCACATGTAAATTTCGTGCTATTTATTTTTGGAGTTTACTGAGTTGCTTGCACTTGTAACCGTATCTTTTATATCAAATCTTAAAAGATTAAGCTTATTCTCTCTTTAACTACTTGTTTCTTCCCATTTCTGTCTCATATTATCTAGGCCTCTAACCTGATGTATGTCAGGCCACCTGATCATGTCCCACATGTCAGTGAGGCTCTAATCATTTTATTTGCTACCTTCTTTCTCTCCATGCTTCCGACTAGATAATTGATTTTAATCTATCTTCACACTCACTGATACTTCCTTCCTTCTTCTTCCATTAAAGCAAATAGTGTGAAATTTTCATTTCTATTGTTTCCGTTTCTCTGTTGCTCATTCCCATACGTTCCTGCATTGTGTCCATGTTTTCCTTTAAGTTATTGGACACATTTTAAATAGCAGCTTCAAAGTCCTTGTCTGTGAATTCTAACATCTGGGTCCTCCTGTGTTCTGTTTCTATCACCTGCTTTGTCTTTTGTCTTTTGTTCACGGCATCCTCTTTTCTTATGTCTAGTCATTTTATTGTAGACTTGAAATATCCCCCACATATTTGCAGTTTAAGTGTCAATCAAGTTTTCCATGTACATTTATTTATAGGGAATTTTTAGAGAATCTCTATTGTGAGTCCTTCATTCCTGGAATTTTTGCTCCAGTCTCTCAATTTGTAGGTGTTTTGGGAGACCAGACCTCTGTCCTCTGATGCTTCGATCTTATAAGGCTGCCGCTTTCTGCTTTTATTTTTGTTTTTTCCCATTCAATCTTAATGACTAGGGAGTGTCCTCAGTGGAAAAGTGGTATCAACGTAGATGTCATCCTTTTAAGGGTCAAATCCTCTCTGTCTCCTTTTGTTGTCTATCCTGTGTCTACATATAGTTTTACTTTATCCAAATTTCATAATTTTAACAAGCTTGGGATTTAGTCTAATATATGTTATTTTGCCATTTCTAGAACAAAGAGGCTGTTATTATTCTTATTATTTCATTCCAGTTTTTATGGTTTAATCCCAAACCTATAATTATTAGATTCCATTCTTTTAACCTCGTAAGAAATACTCCCAGATTCTCTGTTGTATCAGTGTTTGTTTCTAGTTCATAGTGTTGTGAATTTTTTATAATTTTATTTTAATCTGTATCTATTTGAGTAAGGACAATGGAGGGTTCTTTCCAGAGGACACTAGCGAGATGGCATTTTAAAGCAGGTACTAGACACATATTTGTAATCCCATTTCTGCTCTCTTTTGCTACATTAGCAATGTCATCTCTCAGAAGGGAAAAAAATCAAGTGAAGCTTCTTGTCCTGAATGGAAACTGACACGCGACAAATAGATCCGTAAGTAGGTTCAGTGTGCTCCTCTGCCCCCCCTTTTTTATTCAAGTGACAGGCTTCTTTGGAGATGAAAGCAGACATTATTTTCCCAGGGAGACCTGAGTGTCTTTGAAATCTTTCTTGCTGTCACTGATAACCTGAACTTTTTCGACACCATTATGGATTATCAATATACTCTTTAGGTTTTTTTAGTCACACAAGATGGTTGCCGAGGTAACTCGGCCTAGCCGGGTAATCTTTCCTTTTCCCACAAAGAATCTAAAATTAGTGACTATGTAAGGACTGGAGGGTGCATCATCATCAGCAAACTGACTCTGTTCAAATTGATTACTTTCTGCACTTAATTATTCTGGAGAACACAGTGTCAGGCATTTAATGTGAGTATCGTGCCTTCAGGTAATTTCCTCTCTGCTTGAAGGAAACCTCACTGTCTGCAATGAAACGATGATTGAATCAAAATAGAAATCTTATTGCTAGAACTGCTACTGCTTATAAATTAGCTAAGGTTAAAAAAATAACAGAAATACCATTTTAATATCAAGACATAGTTAAACTTATTTTCATATATTGATGAAATTTATTTGTTTTCCCTTTAGGCTATATGAAAATCATTTTTGATTGCTTGGGAACAGATTCATTTAAAATTATATTTAAAAATATAATTTATAAAAAAACACACAAACCATGGAGATAGAAGCTAGTACAATTATCTGGCAATAAATACATATATGCCTTACTTAAATGTTACCTGTGACGGCTTCTTTCCCTGGCTAACTGGTAAGCTTGCAGATGTTAGTATGCAGTGAATAGTTAAGAAAGCAAATAGTATAACATATCTAAAACCTGTTATAATATTATACCATAAAGTAATTCTTCACAAATACCATTCACTTCCATCTATAAACGTTTGGACCCAACTAGGGACAGGTGTGTCAACCACAAGGCATTTTTCATACCCCCAAGCACTAGGTTGAAATTTGCCTCTGTACTAAGCCTCTAAAGTTGTATTTCTCCTTTGGTGACTATTCCCCCACCCATAGAACACCTGGTAATTTGTGAAGACATTTTGGGTTGTCACATCTGGGACAGGGCTGCTACTAGCTGTGTCTAGTGCATAGAGGCCAGAGATGTCACTGAACATACAACAGTACAAAAAACGGCCCCCAAACAAGGCATTACTGAGAAACCCTGGCCTAGAACTTAGTGAACTGTCACCAAAACCAAAAGTTTTGAGTTTCTGAGCTTTATATCTTAAAAAAAACCCTTTAAACACATGAGTGGGTAATGTTTATGTTACTTCTAATATAACGTAATTTCACTCTCGTCAGAACTTTCTCTCTTATTTGGATAGAGCTATGAGCTGGTGAGAGAAAGATCTTTGACCCAAGTTATGGTTCCCATTTCACTCTTTATTCTTCTTTTCTGAGTGCTCTGGGTTTGGGTTCTTTTTCAGCCGTACCCTCTAATGAGGCCCACTGACCTTCGAGGACCACCTGCACATAGTCTTGAGCAGACAGCTTATCCTTGCGCACAAAGCACTGGTATGCGCCCCCGTCACTTTTGACCATGTGATCCATTATAAGGTTTTCGTGGTTGATCCCTGTGATCCTCACATTTTTTCCAGGGTTGAGGATTTCACCATTTCGGTACCAGGAGAGCTCCTGGTCCTCAGATCCTGTTACACTGCAGGACAGGGAAACCTGGCTTCCCACGCTGCTCTTAACTTTCCGGGGACTGATGGTGGCTTTCAGTGGCTCTGGAGATTTTGGTAAGAGAAAAAAAAAAAGGTAAAAATATCACTAGATTTTGTTTCAACAACACACTGGACTTTCAACAGGGCAAATATCACTGCAAGCATACTCCATACAGTTCATATGCTCGGTACTATTTCATAGTCATCATTTTCTTTGGGAACATCCTCTTAGTGGGATTTTTATTTCTGGATTTCTCTATCCACTAATGACAATAAGAAATGCAATAAGCTGGTTATCAATAGGGACATTAGCATTTGTATACGTAAGTCCTAATTTGTCCAAGGTAGCGTGGACAGGTTTGCTCTGGGCTCTTTTCACACACACACACACAAACTCATATGCTGTCTGTGGTTTAACGAGGGCCAATACCACAGAATTTTGAAAAAGTAGGTTGATATTAGAGTTTGTGACTATGAAATAGAGTTTTACTTTAAAATGAGGCTAACTGATGTGGACAGGGATGAAACTCCCATCCTGACTTCCTCTGTTTTCAATTCAACAAACCTAATACAATGTAGAAAGGCTTTACGGAGCCTCTACCGTGAGCCATGGACAGGCTTAAAAGCACAGATGGAACAAAAATGACTGTCTGTGTGCAGCTAGCCTGTGCATAAAATTATCAGGTATCTTTCATATGTCATTTAAGTCAATCTTCTCATAATCCTGTAAATTTTGCATTATCTCCATTTTACAGAAGAGAAAATAGCTATGAAGAGAGGCTACGCAAGTTAAGTAAATCCACTCAGTAGTTAAATGGCCCCAAACAAACAAAAAGTAAAACAAAACCGTTTTTTACTACAGTTGTTCCTGACTTATCTCAGCACACTGTGAAGTCTGGTTCTGAGGAACTCAGTCTTCTGCCTTCCTCAGACAAACACAAACACGGCTACAGTGACCAGGCAGAGAGATGCAGGGGCCCTCGGAGACACATCATCTGAGTATCCACAGAGAGCAGGAAAAGCCTCGGATGCCCAGGATGGGAAGAACTGAAGCCAAGTGGAGTGGAAAGGGGCCACTTTGAAGAGTGGGGACCACACGGATGAAGGCCCAGTACACGGGGGTGTCTGAGGAAGAGGGTCAGGTTCAGTCTGGATGCAACAGAGTCCTGAAGGGGCATCGTGAGAGACAAATGATGGAAGCAGTCGGAGACATGACTGCTGAGGACAGGAAAGTTCTGGAATTAAAGTAGAGACAACTTAAAGGAAGTAGTCAAAAACTTTAGCAAGTGAGTACCATCATCAAACAGATTTTTAAGAGACCAGATTGATCATGTGACATTTGACAAATTAGAGTGGGGGAAACTGGTAAGCAAAGGCACGAAAATGTCTAATGTAGGTACTAATTCCCCTCTAGGACAGAGGGCTGAGAAACTCTGTGAAATCCTATCTCTAGGACATGGCTGTGGAAAGAAAGGATTAAGGAGGATCCAACATTTAAAGTTTGTGTTCGGGGAAAGAAAGAAAGAAGAGCCATTGGAAGGAAGAGATGGCAGGGAGTTCTTTTAGAAACCTACATTGCTCTCTCGAAGTGCCAGCCCGCTACACTGATATAAAACTGGGAGACGGGCTCGGCTGACACTCACACAGGAAGCTGAGGCTAAACAGATTCAGAACTTATCTTCAGAGGTGAGGAATTTGAAGTCGCGCGGATGAAAGACAGAGCCCAAGGAAATAGAAGGCTTGCTTGAGAAGAGGGTTCTGAATTTGGAACCCAAGAAACTATGTTCCACCTGTTGAAGGGGACAGGAAGAAAAAATGGTTCTCTTCTGCAGTCAGAACATTGAAGAAGCATTTAAGAACTCGCCTGGATGTGAAAGATTATAGTTATGAAAACAAGCACGGTCAGAATTAAGACTTTTCCACAAATCAGTTTTAAAACATAGTTCTTGATAAATGCCTTGAAGGAGAGAGAGAGAGAGAGAGAACACTTCAAAAGTGGAGAAGACAGGTGGGGAAGAAGGAGCACATCCCTGGAGATGGGGAAATACATTAATACATAAGATTAAGAAAGACATGAAACTTTTAGATAGCCAAGTATTGAAAAGTTATCTTTCCATGTGAATAGAGGAACATAAATAATATGACTTGCAGTCAGGAAAGGAATGGGTTTGTGTAGGGATTAGGAAGAAGTCAGATTTAGCAAGAGTAGGTTTTTATCAAAGCAAAGCAATGGGAAATAGGACCAGAAGGGTTTGCTTGAGACGGCTTCTCTACTGTACACTTAATTCAATAGAAACTAGGGAGCCATGCAGGGTGTTTTAACACAGAAGAGATTTTGAGCTGTGCAATGCTGGGTAATTTCATCTACTTGATTCCTCAACTGCAGAAGTATAACTGCACAGACATCATCTTCTATAGCATTTCTCATCCCAGCCTAACCATGTTCAAATTGTGTTTGCAGGTCATGGTGTATGTGACATGAGCATGGATTTCTGGGCAGCTCATTCCTGATGGTCACTTGGGTATGTGATTTAAATGTATTCTATTGGGTGGGTGCTGTGCTAGCATGGTCTACACACAGGTGGACGCTGAAAAGAGTTCCGTAAATAGGAATAGAGAAAGAAAATACAGGAAGAAAACACCATTTTTAGCATGAGATCTCTGAGGTTTAGTTTGTTCAGTTTGGCTCATCAAATAAAAAATATCCACTAAAAATAAAAGACACTTTATGTTGGCAACTAAGACATCCTATCTGACCATGGCTCTGCCCCCCAATGCTGGCCACATGACTTGTGTAATCTTTGACACGGTTTCTGCATGAGTAGAACTGAGGTGTTTGACTAGAGTGTGCCCTGTGCAATCACACCCTTCCTTCCTCTGAGTCTGCCTTCGGCATCCTTCTCAACACATGGCTCATGGCAACTGAAAATGAAATCTATTCAGCATACTTGGGCTAAATAAATGATCTAAATACTGAGCCCAAGTCTGTTATTGAGTAATTTAGAGCCTTATATTTCTACAGAGAATAGTCTCATTTGGAAATTTAAAGCAGAAGTGATCTGGAAACAGATCAAGCACAACTTCTTTGATTGGCTACCATTCTTGTGCTTAAAGAACAATCCTGTCTTCTCCTATTTTTCAAGAGTCTGGCCCTTTTGAATTCATCAGCTAGGTAACATTATCTTGAAAACGTATCTTGGAATTGTAGCAGTCTGTGGCCTCCTGGAAATCTCAGAAGATTGAGGATCAGACAGACTTGAATTCAGATTCCACACTTAATACCCTCCAGTTGTGTAACCTTGGGCAATTTCCTCATCTGAAAAATGGGACCAGTATTGACCTCAGTCAGACTACGGAGAGAATTCACGGAAGGCTACAGAGATAGGCTGGAGATGCGCTTACAACAGGAGCTCCGTCGATGGAAGCCAACACCACCTCTGCCGGTTACCGTCCACTTACGTTTCACGTACAGGCGGCCTATCACCTTAGCAGTTCCGTAGCGGTTGGACACTTCGCACACGTAGCTGCCTGAGTCCGAGGGGCGCGTGTTCTCAATGAGCAGCCCCGTCACGGTCTTCTGAAACCTCCCTGAAAGTTCCAGGGGCATGTTGTCCTTCAGCCAGCGGTAATCTGGCTCAGGGTGCCCGAGCGCTTTGCAGGGCAGCTCCACACGCTGTCCCGCCATGGCTTTGCGATGGTCAAACCCATCCAGGATAGACGGGGCTGAGTTCGCTGGGTCTGCAGGAGAAAGAAAAACTCTTAGAGGTGGTGAATGAGAACTTGAAGGGAGCTTATAGAACTGCACGGCTTCACGTATGACGTAAATCCTATACACCAGACCAACTATTGACACAGGTCTCTAAGATTTTATTTATATTTTATTATAAAGTATAAAATAATAAAATAATACTATTTTAATTTAATTTAATTTAATTTTTTGAGACAGAATCTCAAGCTGTCTCCCTGGGAAGAGGGCCATGGCATCATAGCTCACAGCAACCTCCAACTCTTGGGCTCAAGCCATCCTCTTGCCTCAGATTTTCTATTTTTAGTAGAGACAGGGTCTCCCTCTTCCTCAGGCTGGTCTTGAACCTAAGAGCTCAAGCATTCCACCTGCTTTGGCCTCTCAAAGTGCTAGGATTACAGGTGTGAGCCACCACACCCGGCCAGGTCTGTAAGATTTTATAGGTGAACAGAAAAAAGTGCCCTATTCTTACGAATTAGTTTTGCCCAGAACTTGTAAAAGGTTCCGGGAACGCTGCTCAGAGCTGCTGCTTGTTCTTCTTCACTCAGTAACTGAAAAATCCAGAGTGTTCTACAAGAGTGGTCAGTGCAGGCCAAGAACAGAATTGTCTTTTTATAAATAGGAACGTCAGACTTCTCCCTTTAAAACAGAGTAAGTTGAGCATTGGTGGCTCACACCTATAATCCCCGCACTTTGGGTAGCTCAGGAAGGAGGATCGGGTGAGGCCAGAGATTTAAGACCTGCCTGGGCAACACAGTTAGACCCTTTCTCTACACAATTTTTTTTTTTTTAAAGATAGTCTCATTTTGTTACCCTCCGTAGAGTGCTGTGACATTACAGCTCACAGCAATGTCCAGCTCTTGAGCTTAGGCAGTTCTCTTGACTCAGCCTCCCAAGTAGCTGGAACTACAGGTGCCCATCCCAATGCCCGGCTAATTTTTTTGTTGTTGTAGTTAGGCTGGGGCTGGGTTCAAACCCTCAACCCTCAGTATATGAGGCCGGCACCCTACTCACTGAGCCACAGGCACCACCCTCTATGAAAACTTTTTTGGAATAGCAAAGTGTAGTGGCACATGTCTATAGTCCCAGCTCCTTGGGAGGCTGAGGCAGGAAGAATGAGCAAGCCTGGGGGTTCAAGGCTTCAATGAGCTATGATTGTGCCACTGAACTCCAGCCTGGAAACAGTGAAAAGGGAAAAGATGTTAAGTCAGTGGTTCTCAACCTTCCTAATGCCACAGTGTATTTTCATTGTTAAAAAGGGGTCACGACCCACAGGTTGAGAACCATTGTCTTAAGTGATGTCACCCCCACAAAAGCACCCCGGTGTGTGTGCACACACACAATGGTAACTATGTAAGGTGAAGAATGTTATTTAGCTTGATTGTGGAAGTCCTTACAATATCAGTGTATTATAAATATAACACACACACACATATATCACCTTGGACAGCATAAATATATACAACTTTTATTTGTCATATATCCTCAGTCAAGCTGGAGAAAATCAAACTCTAGCTAATGAGATATCAGAGGTGAAAATGTATGGATTTGGAGGAAATTTTGCTCAAAGCTCATTCAGCTGGCAGAGGTGTCCTTGTACATTTTCCTTTCCTCTTTTTCACCACCTAGAATGTGGATGTAAAGGCTGGAGCACCAGCAACCGCCTTGGACTAGGAAGTCACACTGAGAATAGAATCACACATGAGGATAGTGGGTCAGAAACATAAAGTCCTGGTTCCCGGAGCCTTGGAGCTGCCAAAGCAGCTTCTGGACTTTTTTCATGTGTGAGAAGTAAACCTCTATGTTTACAAAGAAACAAAGAAACAAAACATATTTTAAAAACATCTCTTTGTAAGAGGGACTTTACCTAACAAATGCAATCAGTATAACCTGGTTTCTTGTACCCTCAATGAATCCCCAACAATAAATTAAAAAAAAAAAAAGAAAAGCCATCTGTTTAAAAGATTGTGGTTCCATAAGGAGCCACTGGGGGCAGTCAGTAGACACCAATGGAAACACCCAGCTGAAGTCTCCTGGACTTTGGATTTCCTCTGTGAGCAGGGGAGAGAGAAATTCATAACTGGCTGCTCTCCTCCCTTCACTGGTGTTTCATGATAACCAGGCAAAAGCGATACGATGCGGGAAGAATATGAACAGAGGTCGTCTGGTTACCTTAACGCACCGTAGCTACAGGAAATGGTTTCTTTCTTTAATCCCCAGGTAACAGAATAAAGAGTTGGTGCCCAGTTATTGCTATATAGACCACAGGAGCTCTTATTGCTTTTTAAAATTATGAAATGTATGTGAATGGGTGAACATGTATGTACACAAAATCACATGGGCTCAAACACGTGTGGATGTCTACGTGCATAAAATCATAATGAACTCCAGGGTCTTAATATTCAATGGTCATCAATCACATGCAATCATAATGTTTGCTGCTCAGCTCAGCCCTTCTGGCTGAGGAGGGTCTCTTCACATGGGCCCTCGTGTCATTTTGAAAGACCTCATTAATGTTTCAGAGTCAGACCTTTCCTGCCCCAGAACTATCAAACCAGGAGCTGTGATTCCGGTTAGTGGGGAATGACTCTGAAAATGGACGACATGTAGGTGCTGGAGGCGCCTGTTGTGTTGTTTGCTCCTTGGTCCTGAGCCTTTTCAATGGAAAGAGGTTAGAAGTGTGTGTGTGTGTGTGTGTGTGTGTGTGTGTGTGTGTATGTGTGTGCATGAACTGATAATTTCAGTTGAATTTGACATTTCAAGGAGTTCTTGCTTTTTATACTTTTATTTTCTTACACTGAAAATCCTGGTTTCAAATAAAAATGAAATACACATAATTATTTTCCCTCTATCCTGTTATATACCCCATATATGTTTTAAAAATTATTATTTTTAAAATAAGTCAATTCAATACATTTTAAAATTTAAAGCCATATCTGTCCTCAGAATATGTTCGTCATATATAAAAACTATGCCTTTAAGTTATTTGAAAGATGTCCTTTGATTATGTAACAACTTCACATGTATTTAGATTCATTTATTTCAGTGTATTTCCAATTTCAAATTACTTTTTGAATTTGATATTTTGAAATATGAAACACTTGCATGATTTTGAAGTTGAAACTGTACCACAACATATATTCAAAAATGTCTGATTTCCACCTATGTCCCAAACACTTTTTTCCCTGGAGGTGCAACCCATTTGACGAGGTTTTAGTTTGCCTTTCCAGCATTTTTTCACCATTATAGGTAGATCTGTACATCCGTAACTCCTCTATTCTCCCTACTTACTGGACACACACACACTGGCCTGCTCTTCCTTTTTTCACTCAGCGAGGCATCCCAGAGGTTTCTTCCCTAAAATAACCCACATAACCTGGTTCCTTTTGTGCTTGTGTGTGCTACTACGTTCAGTACTACATAGGAATTTCTTTAAGTAGCCCCTGTTGATAAATGTTGAGTAGTTTATAAGATATTGCTGGTGTAAGTAATTCCGTGATTAGTAACTATGCGTAAGGCACGATTTTGCCAATCTTATCATCGAAAAACCCTCCTAGACTTCCTAAGCAATAGTGCTGACTGACGGCAAGTTCTTCTGCAGGGCGTGGGAGTTGCATCCTTTTTAAATTCCTCAGAAAGACTGATCAACAAGTGAGGGAGAAAGTGAGGGGGCCAAAATAACCAAAGTCAGGAATGTAAGCGCGGCATCATCACAGCGTTAGGAAGCCGAGGTCATCACCGCCCACCCTTCAATCCTACAGGAAGTCTGGTTCTCACGCCTTCTCCGGCCAATGCCCTTTGACACCCCAGCCCAGACCGTGCAGGGTTCTCCGGGCCTCACTCTGACGGACTGAGGGACACTCTAGCTTTTATCCTCCTGGTCTTACCAGCTTTCAAAAGAGCTGCCTGTCAGCTACCCTACTGGAAAAGCTGCCCTACATGCCAGACTCACTTCTTCCTCCCAGAATTTTATCCTGTAACTTTTCATGTTAGCTCCGGACGACTTCACACAGATGATTTTTTATGTACATATTTCACTCGCCTTTCTACCATCCTCCGCGGAAGAGTGACTGACTGGCTCAAAGACCTAGTCGTGGTCTGGACGTCAACACCATTTTAAAAAATAGGTTAAGTTTGTCTATTTCACTGATTTTCTAGAAGAAAACTTGTTTAATTTGAGATGCCTTTTTTTAGAACATATTCTGGAATTATTGTTTTAAATCCTTGCTTTGATCTCCTGTTTGGTTTTCTTTTCAAGGGACTCCATTATAGTTACACAGGCATTTCGCCATCTCTGCCACACACCCATATGTTTTCCCACTAATCTTTATACATCTACCTGTGTGATTTTCTGCAGGTGTTTTCCTACTGTTCCTTATTTCCATTTCTGTTGTGTTTATTTTCTGATTTGTTCCACCTCATTTTATAATTCTTCGTTTTTTAAATTCATTCCTGAATTACGCCAATTTGTGCTTCACAGACTTGGTTGGTCAGTGACTTTACTCGGGAACTATTTTATTTCTGACTTATCCTGCCATTTCAAAGCTTTAATAATTTCCAAACAATAAATCATAGTTTTCATTAGAGTTAGGTCTTTCTTTGAGTTATTTCTTTCATTTCAAGTTAGTATGAGGGTGCGTGATGAGGTCACATTGTCTGGGTTTGGAAGGTAAAGTCCAAAGTCCAGGTTGTAGCTGTGTCTTTCAATGAGCAAAGCTTTTTGGTTCCTTTCCATCTTTTTTCTTGTGATAAAGTTGTGTAGGAGAAACCGTTTCCTTTTAGCTCCACTTACAAGGAGCTGGAGCATCTTAGTTAATGAGGAGATGCTTCCCGCAGGAGAGGACGGCGTGAGTCTGCCCTCCGGCCTCTCTCTGCACACTACGCTGACGAACTGAGAATGTTCGTCCCTTTCTCAGAGCTGTGCTGGTTGGGGACAGTCTCCACCTTCAGGCATGTTCCCCTGCAAGCACCCCGTTCACTCTCAGGCCACCCTCTCCGTTTCCCTGCTGCATTTTCCTCTGTAGTATTTCATAGGATGGAATCCCTGGGGCCTCCCAGGCGGCCTGAGCCTTCCCCTCTGTTACCATTAGGTGCCATTCATCTCAATTATTTGTAAATCCAGCAGTTTCCCTCAGGGAACGGCTCTGTCCTTTTGAAAGGAGTATTTGCTGAATGCTTCCAAGATGTTCAGGAACTTTGACCACTGCCAACGTGCACCATCATTACTGACTGCACCGGTGGCCTTTCTGGGTGCGTCTTGCTTCAGAGCTCATGTGGTCCCAGCCCAGTGCTGGGAGTATTCTGAGATGCGTTTCCCAGGCTCCATCTAAGGGATGCTCCTCTGCTTTTGGAGATGAGCCCTCCCTGGCTGTGTCGTGCTCCACCAGCTGCCCGCTTCCACCCCCTCCACTGCTGCTGTGCAGCTGCCGTCCCCCCACCAGTCCTGCTGGTGCCTGTAGTCCGTCCTCTCTGCCCTGCACCCCAGAGTTTCGGGAAGCCTCCATCACTGAGCTGGAGATGTCATTCACCCTCATCCCCCTGCCATGCATTTCATCTGGTTTAGTTTCAGGAGTGTCTGGTCGCTTGCTACAAACATGTCCCCACCAAGACCCAAACTCCATGTGTCCATTTTTAAATGAATTTAAATCTAATTGAAAATAAAATTGATTTCTTCAAAAGTTAGAATTTGAAAATAGAGTTCTGTACTCCATGTCTATGTCCTGATCTTTTAACACTAATGTTTCTCCCTCAACTGCTTTATTAAAATCTCTGTGAAAAAAAGTCATGAACTATTTGCCCCATATGATAGACTCTCAGTGACACGTGACTCTGCAACCCCATGCCCTGTCCTGTAACTGTCACCTCCCTTGCCTTCCCCTTCATCTCCACATGTCCAGTCTACTCCCTGATGCCCCTTCCTCTGGTGTCCAGCATCTGAGGTCATCTTCCTCGGTGACGCTGTGACACTCCTCACTAGGAAATTCCAGGGACGCCTGTGGCTTCCGTGGTCACCAAGTGCTCATGAGTGCGGCTGCCAGTTTTTGAAATATCAGTGAATGACCCCCGAACAAATAAACACACATGCATACACCTTGGGGTTAAAAAGTAAACTTGCCTTTCCAATCCTGAGAGCTAAGTTTGGAAATTCACTACTTTATGACTTAGTGTGGATATAGATAAGGTCAGCTAAGAGAGAAAGGCGGCTCCCAGCTCCACATCCTGTAAGTCAGCCTTTGGACGGAGGGAGAATGCTTATTAACTAGGTTTGCTAACCCCAGGTTAATCTCAGAGCGCAATCAGTCCCCTCTCCCTCAATCCTTCTCCTTTCCTCAAAACTAGAAAGTCCTTAGTCATTGAACATAAAACATTTTCTTGGATATGTTGAACAGTAGAATATTGTGCCATTATTAAAGCGGCCATGGACTGAGATGACAGATGTTACTTACTTTCTAATTCACTTGCCTGACAAGACATAATAGCTTTTACAAGAAGGGATGGGTAGCAATAGACTTGAAAAGCAATTGGTAAAGGAAAAAAAATGGCCTGTTCAAGGGACATTAATTTAATTCTGACTTGTATTTGTACTGCACCTTGGAAAACTAAGCATAAGACTGGCCACTTTAAGGCTGTGCATGGGGAAGAGGAAAATCTTGATATCACATTATCAAAGGCAATAAAGGGTGCTCAGTGGCTGGGTTTTTTTTTTTTTTTGAGACAGAACCTCAAGCTATCCCCCTGGGTAGAATGCCATGGCATCACAGCTCATAGCAACCTCCAACTCCTGGGCTCAAGCGAGTCTCCTGCCTCCGCCTCCCAAGTAGCTGGGACCACAGGCGCCTGCCACAACGCCCGGCCATTTTT
>CAUYQV010136620.1:0-21400 GCA_963574575.1 Galagoides demidoff | reverse complement strand
TTAGTTTCAGTTTGGGCTAGCAAGGACAGACAGCCAGTCTGCTTTATGTTTTTACTCTAAACAAGATCAATTGTGTATGTGTTACTCAGCCTTCACACTAAATTGTAATCTTAATGGCGACTTCCTAATGTTACTTCACTTCTTTGTGTATATGTTAAATTCTTACTGAATGTTGGAAAGTATATAAGATAATCAATAAAGCTTAGCCGGGCCGCCGACCTGAGCGAGTCTCGGCCTCCCTTTATCATCTCGTCTGCAGTTCCTTCTCCCTGCGTCTCCGATCAGAAGCTCCAAAGAACATATAACAACAGGGAAGAGAGAGGAGGGGGTGGGTAAATTCACACCTAATGGTACAATGCACGCTGTCTAGGTGATGGGCACACTTAGAACTTTGACTCAAATAGTACAAAAACAATTTATGTAACCCAATTATTTGTACTCTCATAACATTCTGAAATTACAAAACAAAAAACTCCTGGTCTCACCTGATCCTCCTGCCTCAGCCTCTTGAGTAGCTGAAACTACAGGCACACACTACCATACCTGGCTTATTTTTCTGATTTTTCTATTTTTTGTAGAGACGGGATCTCACTCTTACTCAGGCTGATCTTGAACTCCATATCTCAAGTGATCCTCCCATCATACAGAGTGCTGAGATTACAGAAGTGAGCCATTGGGCCTAGTCTAAAGATTTTTTTATTGATGCATAATATTTGTAAATATTTATGGGGTACCTGTAGTATTTTGATACAAACAGAGAATGTGTAATGATAAAGTCAAGTCAAGTCAAATATTTAAATTTATTTATTTATTTATCTAGCTAGAATGCAGTGGTGTCAGCCCAGCTTACAGCAACCTCAGACTGTGGGCTCATGAGATCCTCCTGCCTCAGCCTCCTGAATATCTGGGACTACAGGTGCCCGCCACCATGCCTGCCTAATTTTTCTATTTTTAGTAGAGATGGGGTCTTGCTCTTGTTCAGCCTGGTCTCGAACTCCTGGGCTCAAGTGATCCTGTCACTCTGGCCTCCCAGAGTGCTAGTGAAGCACCATGCCCTGCCTAAGTCAAGGTATTTAGAATAACTATCACTTTGTCATTTATCCTGTCTTTATGTTGAGAACATGTCAAACCTATCCATTTTGTAATATAAAACATATTATTGTTGATTGTACTCACCCCACTGTGCCACTGAATACCACAACTTGTTTTTTTATCCGGCTGTGTGTTGGTGTCCATTAACCTACCTCTTCTCTCCTTTCCTCCCTCCCTCCACACCTGTCTCAGCCTCTGCTCAGTATCATTCTATGAAGAAGTTACTGGCAACACGCCTGCATAGCAGGCCTCAATTTCTCATTTTTAAGCTGTTGAAGTTGAGTTAATATAGGGACCAGCAAACTTTTTCTGTAAAAGGCAGTTAATGAACATTTTAGGATTTTCAAGCCAGAGTGTCTTCACAACTATTCAGCTCTGCTGTTATAACACGAAAGCAGCCATAGACCACACATAAACCAATGAGCGGGGCTGTTTTCCAATAAAACTTCATTGGAAATTTTGGAATTCTATTGGAAATGCCAACAGAATTTTGAATTCCACATAACGCTTATGTGTCATAAAATATTCTTCTTCTTTTGATTTTTTTTTTTTCAACCTTTAAAGATGTAAAATCCAGCTGGGCGTGGGGGCTCATGCCTATGATCCTAGCACTCTGGGAGACCAAGGCAGGTGGATTGTCTGAGCTAACAGGTTCGAGACCAACCTGAGCAAGAGTGAGACCCCTTCTCTAAAAATAGCCAGGTGTTGCAGTGGGCACCTGTAGTCCCAGCTACTAGGGAGGTCGAGGCAAGAGAATCGCCTAAGCCCAGGATTTGGAGGTTGCTGTGAGCTGTGACACCAGAGCACTCTACTGAGGACGACAAAGTGAGACTGTCTCAAAAAAAAAAAAAAGTAAAATCCATCCTTAGGTTGCAGGATGTACAACCTGCAGGATGGTCCCTGTTTGGGCAGTAGGTTCACCCCTTAGTTAGAATATGGCTCTCATGTTAAAATTCCAACTGTCCTCACATAAAACCTCAGCACCCCTCACTTCTCCAACTAACAGTTGACACTGTCATACAGCCCCACTAGCCGACTAAAGCCTTACGGTTCTGTTGCTTGATTTGCATTTCATTTCAGGCTACCTCTGTGTCTGTCTTCCCTGCCTTTGTCACACTTAGGCTTGCTGCCTGAGACGCGGGCTGCTTTGCGATGGACTCCTGGACTGCAATGAAGGTCACACAAGAAGATTTAATTCTGATGTGATTGCCTATTAATTCATTTCTGGATGTTAAAACCACTTTTATGAGCTCCACACAATATGCCATATGGAATATCATTATTTGCTCCTTAGAGCTTCTGTCGCTGCCATCTGTCTGGGACTTCCTGTGTGGATTCTTTGGGGGATTCATCTATCAGAAATGCTTCTATAAAGCAAGTTTTGAAAACCCGATCCCAAACAACATCTGTCTCTGAAGTCAGATGTATATTTTGAAGGCTTACAATATGAAGCACATTCGTAATGAGCCCTGTGAGAGCGTAATTTCCATCTGGGTAATACCCAGATATTAGCACTGTCTATACTGCAAATCTCTCCACCAGCAAATCTTTAAAATTTCCCAGTTTGAGGACTCTGATGTGTTAGTCAGAACCTTGGCATTCTGCATAGAATTGTCCTCTGTTCTCTAACACCCAGAATTTTCCATCCTTAATAAAATAATCGTTACAAAATTTACAAAGAGGTGGGCCAACACGTAGAGGATATTTTGTAAATATTTTGTACAAATTTTTGGCTCGGCGCCTGTGGCTCAATCAGCTAAGGCTCCAGTCACGTACACCTAAGGTGGCGGGTTCGAATCCCCAGCCTGGGCCCACCAAACAACAATGATGGCTGCAACCAAAAAATGGCCAGGAGGCAGAGGCAGGAGACTCGCTTGAGTCCAGGAGTTGGAGGTTGCTATGAGCTGTGATGTCATGGCACTCTACCCAGGGGGATAGCTTGAGGCTCTGTCTCAAAAAAAAAAAAAAAAAAAAAAAAAAATTTTTAATGAATTTTTTGTAAATAAAGGTTCATTTTACTACAATTTCCCACTTTTCCTGTGTATGGCAACTTTATGGGTGACTTTTGGGACACCCTGTAGGCAGACACAGATTTTTCATGTCTGTGGCATCTAAGAGCCCTGTGATCTCTGTCTTCATTTCCCTCATGACACCTACAGCTATAAGACATTGAGCTATGGCTCTTTTGAACACTTTTCTTTTTTTTCTTTTGAGACAGAGTCTCACTATGTCAGCCTGGGTAGGGTGCCATGGTGTCACAGCTCATAGCAACTGCCAACTCTTGGGCTTAGGTGATTCTCTTGCCTCAGCCTTCCAAGTAGCTGGGACTACAAGCACCTGCCATAATGCCCAACTATTTTTTTGTTGCAGTTGTCATTGTTGTTTAGCAGGCCTGGGCCGGGTTCAAACCTACCAGCTCTGGTGTATGTAGCCGGTGCCCTAGCCGCTGAGCTGCAGGTGCTGAGCCTGAACTCATTTCAAAGCCCAAATAGGCTGTGACCCTCAGTTGGTAACATGGCAACTAAAGGATTTTGTATTTATTTCTCTAAAATTGAGACAATTTTTTATTTTCCCACCTCCCCTATGGGGCTATTTTACTGATCAAATGAGGTATAAAAAAAGCTTTTAAACTTTTGGGAAAGAGTTGTATATAAATTATCTTGAAAAAAAAAATCCATGAGGCCTATGTTAGGGATTAATGAAAGTGTTTGAATTATTTAGATCAAGTTCATTCACTTAAAACTTAGTTAAAATTTTCTATTAGCAGGTGATATGAATAATTAACATTTCTCTTTTAATCTGAAGAAAATTTCTCCCACTGAAGTGAATACCTCAGGTATAATAGCTTGTTAACACTGGAAATCATCTCTCTCAAAACTCATCATTTTTCTTGAGAATCTTGTCATTTTTTCTTTATAGCAGATTTATGTATCTTTCTTCAGTGAAAACCTTTTCTTTTTCTTTTCTTTTTTTTTTTTTTGACACAGAGTCTAATTTTGTTGCCCTCTATAGAGTGAGGTGGCATGACAGCTCACAGTAACCACAAACTCTTGGGCTTGCCTCAGCCTCCCAAGTAGCTGGTCCTACAGGTGCCCACCACAATGGCCGGCTACGTTTTTGTTGCAGCTGTCATTATTTAGCTGGCCCGGGTTGGATTCTAAACTGCCACCCTCGGTGCATGTGGCTGGTGCCATAACCACTGTGCACCGAGCAGATAACTCTTTCTTATGTGTACATTTAAAGTGCAGCTGAACAGCTGAACGGGAATGGGGAACACACATTACCATGTGGACTGAATTCACTTCATAACTTATTTATTTACTTATTTATTCATTCATTCACTTATTTAAGAGACAGAGTCTAACGCTGCTGCCATCCTGGAGTGCAGAGAGGCCATCATAGCTCACTGCAGTCTTGAACTACTGGGGTCAAGTGATCTTCTTACCTCAGACTCTTGAGTATCTGGGACTACAGTTGTGTAGCACCACATCTGGCTAATTTTAAAATTTTTTGTGGAGATGGGGAGGTCTCACTATGCTGCCCAGGCTGGTCTTGAACTCCTACCCTGAAGGGGATCCTCCCACCTTGGCCTCTCAAAGCACTGGGGTTACAGGTGTGAGCCGCCGTGCCAGTCTGGGGTCACTTTAAATGATGATGATCGATCATAAAGGGACCCTTTAGTGCACCTCTGCCCTTGGTCCCTCCAGATGACCCCTGGGACTTTCCGTCTCCTCAAACTTCCAGTAGCTGTTCACTCTTGGCTCACTAATTGGATCTCTGGCTCGAAATCCCTAAGAAATAGAAACCATGAGAAGGGAACCTGGTCTGCAGTGACACACCTTCCATGCTGCATACTCCACCTTCACCCTGTTACAATAAGGAATGCTTGTGTTCCCAGCCAGGCCGAATCCCCCACTTGTCCACTATCTCCCACCTCTCTCATCACTGAATGACTTTTTCTAGCAATTCTTCTGTCTCTTTCCTGTACTGTCAAAAGTTCTCCCCAAATCCATAAAGCGCTTCCATATACAAATATGCTGTTATTTCTCATTTCAAATATGAAAAACGAAACACCCCAACTCTTTCTTGTGCCCATCTCCTCTCCAGATGCTTCCCTTTGAGGAAAAGCTCTATGGGGGAGGTTTAGTTTCACGGGGTTCAGTTGCTCTCTCTTGAGCCCGTGAAATCAGACCCCATCCCACAATGCTATCCAGGCTGCTCCTGTCTACATCACCAGCGTCTTGATGGCCAAGTCCAGACTCACGGTACCAGCAGCACTTTCTCTGCTCCTCAGTTCTAACTCCACCTGGCTTCTGGGGCACCAGCCTTGTCATCCATCCCATCTCCCAGCTCACTCCACGTCCACCCCTCTGGCCTTCTTGCAGTTCCTGCAGCAAACCAGGAACGATCTGTCCCAGGGCTTTTCACCCAGTAGGTTCTCTTGGGATGCTTCCCCTGGATCTTTACACGGCTTTTGCTATCCCTTTCTGCACCTCCACAGATTTAACCACTTTCTTTTTCTCCTTAACACATATCGTCATCTCATCTACTGTGTGTTTTGCAGATTTATTACCTACTTCACCTGCTATGAGCTCTATCAGGGCAGGAATTTTTGTCTTTTTCTTTTCTTTTTTTTTTTTTTGAGACAGAGTCTCACTTTGTGGCCCTTGGTAGAGAGCCATGGCATCACAGCTCACAGCAACCTCTAAATCTTGGGCTTAAGCGATTCTCTTTGTCTCAGCCTCCTGAGTGGCTGGGACTACCGGTGCCGGCCATAATACCTGGCTATTTTTTGTTGCAGTTGCCACTGCTGTTTTAGCTGGCCAGGGCTGGGTTCTAACCCACCGCCCTCGGTATATGGGGTTGGTGCCCTACCCACTGAGCCACAAGCACTGCCCGAATTTTTGTCTTTTTCATTCACAGCTCCATCCTAGTTCCTAGCACATAATAGATGCTCAATAAATATCTGTTAAATAGTCTTTACTATTCAAAACACTTTGGGAAGGCAGGAACAAAGACTCACGCCTATAATCCTGGCACTCTGGGAGGCCAAGGTTGGTGGATTGCTCGAGCTCAGAGGTTAGACAGCAGTCAGAGTGAAAGAAAGACCCTGTCTCTAAAAATAGAAAAAGTAGCTGGGTGTTGTAGTGGGTGACTGTAGTCCCAGCTATTTGGGAGGTTAAAGCAAGAGGACTGCTCAAACCCAGGAGTTTGAGGTTGCTGTGAACTATGACACCACAGCACTCTACCCAGGTGGATAAAGTAAGACTGTCTCAAAAATAAATAAATAGATGAATGAACAAATAAATAAAATAAAACACTTTGGGAGATATGCTTTTGTATAGCTGATAGTTTATCTAATATTAGTAAGTTCCTGTCTATTTGGATGTTACCAGACTCTGAAGTGCTCTGAATTCCCCACGAGTGTGTATATGTATATTAAGAAGGATTATTCCCATTTTATAGAAGAGGAAACAGAGACTTTAGAAAATTATATAAGTTGCCTGATAAGCAATGAGAAACGCTTTGCAGAGACTTGAAAGAGAGGGACTAAGTGACTTCTTTGAACTGGACAATGAATAATGTCCTCCCTTGAAGGACATTCAAGCAGAGTATGAGGATAAGAAGGAAGTCACTTCTTTGAGAACCAGCTGCTGAGAGTTCTAGATGGAAAGAACAGCAAATGCGCAGATATAGGATGGGAGTGAGCATGGAGAGCTAAAGACATAGAAAGGGGAGGCCAGGGGCAGCAGCACGCCTGCAGTTCTGTCTGCTCGGGAGGTTGAGGTGAGAGGGCCCCTTAGGCTCACAGTTCAAGGTCAGCCTGGGCAACATAGAGAGACCTATCTCTTAAAAACAAAGAAACAGAAAGGGGGCCAATGAGACTAAAGCCAGGTAAGCAGGGGAAAGCAAGAGAGGAACTGTTGAGAAACTACTTAGTTTTTAAAATATGTTAACTCCAGAGGATCCTGTGCTTACCATAACTCGGGCTGCACCCACGTCTGCTGTGACCAGGCCTTCCTCATCTCCCACATCCACTACTGGGGCCACAGTTCCTCTTTGTCAGCACACCCACCCTGGTCTCACTGGGCCACGTCATCCACCTGTCTCCCAGGGAGGAACGGCTGCGGCAGGAGGAGGGGGAGCTGGGGGCACTGCCAGCCAAGGACCCACAGGTGGAGCAGGCGCGGGTAACCATAGAGTGTCAGAGAGCCAAGATCTCAGTAGCAGAGGACGGTCACCTGCGGATCCGTGGAGCACTGATGGGCACTTAGGCGGCCAGCATGCTCTGCATGAGTGTGCTACAGGCAGGCTTCTTCTATGGCCAGTGGCACCTCTACGGCTGGACCGTGGAGCCTTGTTTGTGTGCCAGCAAGCACCCTGTCCCTACCTCATGGACAGCTTTGTCTCTTGCCCCACGGAGAAGACCATCTTCATCATCTTCATGCTCATGGTCGGACTCATCTCCCTGGTGCTGAACCTACTGGAGCTGGTGCACCTGCTGTGTCGATGCCTCAGCAGGGGATGAAGGCCCGGCCGGGCCAGGATGCTCCCCCAGCCCAGGCTACCTCCTTGGACCCTTACACAGACCAGGTCTTCTTCTACCTCCCCATGGGTCAGAGGCCCTCATCCCCATCATGCCCCACCTACAATGGGCTTTCATCCAGTGAGCAGAACTGGGTCAAACCGAGCACAGAGGAGAGGCTGGCTTCTTCCAGGCCCCCCTCTTCCTGGACCCACCCTCTCAGGGTGGCCAGAAATCCCTTAGTCACCCCAGCAGCTCAGCTTCCAAGAAGCAGTATGCCAACAAGAAGGATGCTGAGAAGTCTGGCTGCCTCCTTGAAGGCTCTGCAGTGGTGACTAGACTGAGGAAGCAGATGCTTGCTGACCAAGGGACCTCATTGCAGGTTGTTCTTGAACACCTGGGGCCTTCCTGGGGGCTAGAGGGCACTATGACTTCTGTCCAGATGTGACTTTGTCCCAGGTACAGAGCGAGCCAGCTCTGGGTATTCTTGGCCAAGGGTGTTGTAGGCCTTCTAGCCTTTTTCATCTGACTGAGAGGGGCCCAGGGCCAACTCACCCCACCCTCATATAAGATTAGCCTGTCCAGGCTGTCCTCACAGGGATCGGGGCTGCTGGGTCGGCCTTGGTCACGATGACTGAGCCTGTGTTGGATCTCACCTGCCAGGGACTGTTGCTTCATCTTCCTCACTCTTTCCTAGTTCTACTGTCTATGCTTCTAAAATAAACAGGACTTGATCACAAAAAAAGAAAAAAAGAAAGAAAGAAACTCTTTTTAACTCTTTTTTTTTAGACGGAGACTCAGGCTATCCCCCTGGGTAGAGTGCCATGGCATCACAGCTCACAGCAACCTCCAACTCCTGGGCTCAAGCGAGTCTCCTGTCTTGGCCTCCCAAGTAGCTGGGACCACAGATGCCCGCTATAACACCCGGCCATTTTTTGGTTGCAGCCGTCATTGTTGTTTGGTGGACCCGGGCTGGGGATTCGAACCCGCCACTTTAGGTATATGTGGCTGGCACCTTAGCCGCTTGAGCCACAGGCGCCGAGCCCTTTTTAACTCTTTATAAGAAAGAGTTACGTTGTCATTTTTTAGACAGGTTCTTTCCTACAGCTTCACATCTTAGAATCAAATGTTATGTAATTACACAAAAGGTAGATTATTACACAACATATCAAACGTTATATAATTACACAAGCTAAGACTCACGAGAAACCCCAGCACAGAGGAAGATTTCAGGACTCAGCACGTCTCAGTACATTTCCCTTTGACAATGCTGTGCCACAAGCTGCCCCATGTCGTTACTTCAGAGTTTACTAACTGTAGGGAGAGGTGGCAATGGCTGAAATTAATTCATTCACACATACTTTCCCTTACTGAGCTTCAACCTACTGGTGCAGATTATCTGAGTATGATTAGCTGCTCAGAGAAGAGCTGATCTGTGAACTATTTGTCACCTGTCTGCTCCAAGGCAGGTACAGAAATTGAGAGTAAACAATTTAAAACTTGGAGACCAACTTTATGAAAATTGTTCCATGGATTCCTGGCATGTGGTCAGTGTTAGTGAACGTGGGTTTTGGTTTAAATTTCGTATGTAAGTAGAAATGTTACCTTTTAAAAAATTCATTAATTGGGCAGTGTCTGTGTGTGGCTCAAAGGAGTAGGACACCGGCCCCATATGCTGGAGGTGGCAGGTTCAAACTCAGCTCTGGCCAAAAACTGCAGAAAAAAAATCATTAATTAATTAATTTTTTTGAGACAGAGTCTCTCTTTGTCACCCTGGGTAGAGTGCTATGGCCTCATAGCTCATAGCAACCTCAAACTCCTGGGCTCATGGGATCTCCTTTCCTCAGCCTCCCAAGTAGCTGTGACGATAGGTGCCTGCCACAATGCTGGGCTAGTTTTTCTACTTTTAGTAGAAGACAAGGTCTCGCTCTTGCTCAGGCTGGTCTCAAACATAGGAGCTCAAGGAATCCAGCGGCCTTGGCCTCCCAGAGTGACAGGATTACAGGTATGAGCCAATGCCACGCACCCCCCCACCCCTGCAAGTAGAAGTGTTTCTAATGAAACACTAGCGTGACACCATTTGGGGGTGGTTATCGTAATTAAGGGCTTGCCCTCTTTCCTTCATTTAAGAAACTCTGGCTAGGGCAGCACCTGTGGCTCAAGGAGTAGGGATCTGGCCCCATATACCAGGGGTGGCATGTTCAAGCCTGGCCCCGGCCAAACCTGCAAAAAAAAAAAACAAACCTCTGGCTATGGGGCTGCACCTGTGGCTCTGTGGGTAGGGGCACCAGCCCCATATACTGAGGGTGATGGGTTTGAACCCGGCTCCGGCCAAACTGCAACAAAAAATAGCCAAGCATTGTGGTGGGCACCTGTAGTCCCAGCTACTTGGGAGGCTGAGGCAAAAGAATTGCTCAAGCCCAGGAGTTGGGGGTTACTGTGAGCTGTGACAGTATAGCACTCTACCAAGGGTGATAAAGTGAGACTCTCTTGGAAAAAAGAAAGAAACTCTGGCTATGAAAGAAACACATCAGCTCAACTAAACAATGTGCTTAGTGAAATAAGAAATATTGAATTATTTGGAAGCTAATGTGTTAAATTCAAGGTTATCTTCTTTGAATTTAATGCAAAACTGATCACAAACAACAGTTGATGCATTCTGGGATACGATGGTTACTGAGGGGAAAATTCTGTTGAGAATGTTTACACTGTAGAGTGAACTTCTGGTATTTCTGCAAGACAAGGAAACTATTTCCCAACTTTTAAAAGACATAAGAAAGGGCTGGGTGCAGTGGCTCACCATACCTGTATACCTACCACTCTGGAGGCTGAGGTGGGTAGATCCCTGAGCTTCAGGAGTTTGAGAGCAGCCTGAGACAGAGTGAGACTCATCTATAAAAAATAGCCGGGCATTGTGGCAGGCACCTGAAGTCTCAGCTACCTGGGGGGGGCTGGGCAAGAAGATGGCTTGAGCTCAAGAGTTTGAGGTTACTATGAGCTATGATACCATGGCACTCTACCCCAGGGCAACAGAATGAGAGTCTGTCTTCCCCCCCCCAAAAAATAAAATAACTAGCCAGGCATAGTCATGCACACCTATAGCTCCCCCCGCCAAAGACATAAAAAGGACATTCATATTTTCTTATTGTCTGAATCTATGTGCTTGTAATAAAATTAATACTCCATGCAAAAAGGAAGCAACATTGTCTTTTAATGGCCAAAACAATTAAATCAGCAAAAACAGAAGTTAGAAACTTAGAATAATAATGTTTCTATAACTATAAATTGTTATAACATTAACTTTGCATTATCCTTGATGTAGCTGATGAACAGATATTCACACCTGTGAAAAGTTATCATCAATTTATGAATTTGATATAGAACAACTTTAGTTTTATTCTTTTTTTTTCTTTTTACACAGAGTCTCAAGTTGTTGCCCTGTAGAGTCCTGTGCTGTCACAGATCACAGCAACCTCAAACTCTTGGGCTTAAGCGATTCGCTTGCCTCAGACTCCTGAGTAGGTGGGATGATAGGCACCCACCACAATACCTCGGTACTTCTTGGTTGAATTGTCACTGTTTTTTAGCAGGCCCAGGCTGGGCTCAAACCACCAGCCTTGGTGTATGTGGCCATTGCCCTACTCACTGAACTATAGGCACCGAGCTAGAATTTTATTCTTTACATATAGGAAATTCTGAGATCTAGAATCTAATTCTTTCATAAGAGATAATATAACTGGCACAAAAAAACAGCAAGGTAGATGTATGGAACAGAATAGAGAGCCAAGAGATGAATCCAGCCACCTACCATTGTCTGATGTTTGACAAGCCAATTAAAAATATTGAGTGGGGAAAAGATTCCCTATTTAACAAATGGTGCTGGGTGAACTGGCTGGCGACCTATAGAAGACTGAAACTGGACCCACACCTTTCACCATTAACTAAGATAGACTCTCACTGGATTAAAGATTTGAACTTAGACATGAAACTAGAAAAATACTAGAAGAAAGTGCAGGGAAAACTCTTGAAGAAATCGTCCTGGGAGAATATTTTATGAGGAGGACCCCCTGGGCAATTGAAATAACACCAAAAATACATTACTGGTATCTGATCAAACTAAAAAGCTTCTTCACAGCCAAGAACATGATAAGTAAAGCAAGCAGACAGCCCTCAGAATGGGAGAAGATATTTGCAGGTTGTGTCTCTGACAAAGGTTTAATTACCAGAATCCACAGAGAACTCACATGTACTAGCAAGAAAAGAACAAGTGATCCCATCTCAGGGTGGGCAAGGGACTTGAAGAGAAACTTCTCTGAAGAAGACAGTCACACAGCCTACAGACACATGAAAAAATGCTCATCATCCTTAATCATCAGAGAAATGCAAATCAAAACTATTTTGAGAGATCATCTAATCCAGTAAGATTAGCCCACATCACAAAATCACTAAACCATGGATGTTGGTGTAGATGTGGAGAAGAGGGAATACTTCTGTATTACTGGTGGGAATGCTATCTAATAGGTTCCTTTTGGAAAGATGTTTGGAGATCACGTAGGGATCTAAAAATAGACCTTTTTGTGGGGGGACCTGGGGTGTGATTTCACTCAGTTGGCAACTTGAAATCAGTGTAAAGTACCTGTGTGCTGTTTTGTTTTATTCAAGTTTATCTCTTTTCTTGTGATCCAGTTTCTTATTTTAACTGGAAAATAGCCTCTTCCAGAGAGAAGATAGAAGAAAAAAAGATGTTGAAGACTTCTGATTTTTCCACTGGCATCTGCTGCCTAGCATTCTGCCATCTGCACTAGGCAATGTCAGTTATTGTTTTCTTTTTATTTCTCCCTTGAACATAATCTCAGACACCAATAAATTTGAATGTCTTAACTAAGCCTGAGATTTCCTATGTGTTCTTTTAGATCTCTGCCATTTAATTCGTATGTTCTTTTATCTTTAGACTTTTCAAAAAATATGAAGTTTTCCATCTTTAGTTTGTGCTTTTTACATATATGGCCTCATTAGAGCACAGAACTTTGCACATGGTAGATAGGTATTCCATGTTTATTTGTGTGAATGAATGGATAAATGGATCAATCAGAATTTTCCATGTACACAATTGGTTACTTAAGATGTCATTTCCTTTCCTTTTTATAAAAATCATTGACAATTACGTTATCATTTGGTTTTCACGTATATGTTTAATTCCTTTTGAAGTTACATTCCATTGTGATTTTGACCTTTTCTTTTCTTTTTTTTGCCATTGTTTTAGCTACCCCAGGCCGGGTTTGAACCCAGCAGCCTCAGTGTATGTGGCCAGCACCCTACCCACTGAGCTATGGGTGCTTCCCCATGATTTTGACCTTTTGATAATGCATACATTTCCTTTCTTTTTTTAAGGACCATTTCTCTTTATGCACGTGATTATGCCCAGCTTTTCACATCTGCATTGTTAGGAATTCCAAGATGAGACACTCACTTTCTTTGAGCTCTGCCACTTCAGTATCATAGTGATTTTTTTTAAATTTTGGTATCTGATCTCAGCTGTGACAACTGGGATGACTGAGTCTCTCTTTCCCTTTGGTTCTTTATCCTGAGCTTCTCCACAGCATAGAAACCTCAGGATTCCAAGAAAAGCATGAGCAGAAGCCGTAAGGGGTATTGAAGTCAAGGCTCAGGGTTAGGCTGATAGACTCCATGAGAGGCACTGCAAAGAATCAGTGAATCTACAACATATGCTATTTACCATGAATTTTCCCTTACTTACAATCAATAGTTGTTGATTGTTCTGGGCTACATAATGCTTAAATTTAAAATAATCAAATGCAGTGGCATCATCAAAATCTTGGCACTTTCTGGTATCTCTAATTCTATTTTTTTGTTTTCAGGTTTAGTGATCTTAGCAGAAGTCCTCTTTCTGGCCCTGGGTTGGCATTGATGTTAGTGATAAACTCAGTTAACATATTTGGGAAACAATGACAGAAAACAGTGGCCATATGGGCGCCTTCTCTTTGGGAGACAGTGTAACAAAGTAGTTTTGTCCCAGATAGACCCACTTTACCTGCCAGTCTGCTTCGTTTACTAATTTTCAAAACTTGATATGCTGTCAGTGTATTAAAATAAAACTCACCCACCTCCCTAGTATTAGCTTGATGGGTGATCTAAAGGGTGCAGTACAGTGGTTTCTAGTGAATTTACAGAGTTAGGTAATCATTGCCACAATGCAGTTTTTGAAAAATTTCATTATCCTCAAAGGAGATCTTTATCTGAAAAGATCTCTTTTGATCATTTGCATTCAATCTTTTCTCACCCTAGCTACAGGTAACCACTAACCTGCTTATTTTGTCTAGATTTGCCTTTCATGGACATTTCGTATATATAGAATCATATAATATGTCATCTTTTGCACATGGCCTCTTTCATTTAGCATACTGTCTTTCAGTTCATTTATGTTGTATATATGAGCTATTTATTCCATTTTATTGCTACATAGTATTTTATGGTATGGATGCTCTTCCTTTTGTTTGTCTGTTCACTCAATGAATTGTTTCACTCCTTAGCTATTAATGAATAATGCAGCTGAGAGGAAATTTCTTTCTATTCCTGGTTGAGAGCTTTTGCCAGAAAAGCATGTAGGATTTTCTGAAATGCTTTTTCTGTATGCATAAAAATGATGATTTTTTTAAAGTGATAGAGTAGTCATTTATTAGAGGATAGAAATGCTTCCAATACCCTTTTTTATGATGATTTTTTGTCTTTTTTTCACTAAGATGATGTATTACATTAGTTGATTTTTAATTGCTCTAAATCCCACTTAGTCATGGTGAATAATCCTTTTTGCATGTTCTTGAGTTTCTTTTATAATATGTATTTGTTAGGGACTTTTATATTTGTGTTCCTGAGGGATACTGGTCTGTAGTTTTCTTTAACTATCATGTCTTTGTATAGCTTTGATATCAAGGTGATATTGACCTCGTAGAATGAGCTGGGAAGTGTTTTTTTCCTCCTCTGTTTTATCAGTGAGTTAGTGAAGAATTCAGTAGGAAATTAATTCCTGGTTTATCTGGCTATGTCTTAGTTTTACCTTCATTGTTGAAAGATAGGTTTGCTGGATATTGAATTATTGGTTGTCAGGAAGGTAGGAACATCTAGAACTTTCCAATCTCTCTTGGGTGTGCCTGCAGCCTTCCACATGTGTATAGCATCTCAGACCACTGGGAATATTTGAGAGCTTATTAGGGTCCACCATGACTGTGTTATTGCCTAGATATCCTTGTTACGTTCCTGACTTGTCTGCAGGTTGATGGTCCCAAGTGGAATCACAGCCTTATTACTTTTTCCCATTCTTTTGCCTGTGCGGCTGCTGCTATTTCTGACAATGTGCAAGGGCATGAAGTTTTACTGTGCTCTTCTGGAGCAAACTGGCTCCCTTCTACTGCAAAACTGTAGGTTTTTAGGCTTTCCTAGCCCTGGTAATACTGCCAGCTAGCAGGTATGTGTATATATATGGGGGGCAAGTGAGGAGATGATGGGAAAATGCCTCAGACTCCTACTGTGGCTCAGAAGTTCTACTTGAATAAATGTTTTTCAATTTGTTCTATGCCTTTGGTCTATTTCCAGAGTCCTAAATAGTTGTTTTTGATTATTTTTCAATGGTATCATTATTTTTTAGAGTGAGAATTTGCATAGTCCCTCTCTCAGCCATTACAGATACCATGCACTAGGGTAGCAGTTCTCAGCCTGTGGGTTGCGACCCCTTTGGGGGTCGAACAACCCTTTCACAGGTGTTTCCTAAAACCATCCTGCATATCAAGATCAGATATCAGATATTTACATTACGATTCATAACAGTAGCAAAATTACAGTTATGAAGTAGCAACGAAAATAATTTTATGGTTGGGGGTCACCACAACATGAGGAACTGTATTAAAAGGTGACAGCATTAGGAAGGTTGAGAACCGCAGCACTAGGATGTTTTTAATTCATTGGTTAAAGCTTCCATTCTTAGGCACCTTATGGAAAACCAATTTTTCTTTTGTTGCCACCAATAAAATCTATAGCAGGTTTATCAGCTCAAGAAAATTTACTGGATTTGAGTTTATGGCATTCAAAAGTACCACTAAAACAGTAAGTAGATTTGTGTGGAGAAATAAATATTTACGTATGAAACAACTAAGTATTATGAAATATTTCACAAGTACTATAGATCAAATGACTGATAGCCAAGTTCAAGAATTCATGTCTAAAATAGTTTTTCTTCTAAATGCCAGTGCTCCTATCTAGCACCATGGTTGGTATTTCCTTATCAACTTAACACAGCGACAGATGGTCAATTCCTGTGAACTGAGCACTGATGATGCTAGCTACAAAAAAAATTGTAGAAAAAAAGATGATTTATTGGATACAGTGGACAAAGAAGGAACTAGCTTCATTTTTCTGAGACTTCACACTTGTGCCATTCCCTGTTCTTTTGGTTTTGGCTGGCCTTAGAATTGAGAAGTGAAACTCACTAGTCCTAGCTCCTGCCCCTTACTCAGTCTGTTTATAGTGTTTCTCTTTCTACCAGTCTTTCCTGTACCTTCCCAAAGGCTGTTACAGCTCATTGAGCATTTATTCCTGAGAACTTCTTATAGAAAGGATGGGTCCAGTTAATAATAAAGCAATTATTTACTTTTGCTTAGGGAGGCAAAGTTGAGTAATAAGCACATAGGAGACTCTGCTTGCCGATGATTATGGTTATTCTTTGTCCTCCCCCACTCATCCCAGCATTTGTAGTTTATCGACAGATTGACATGCTCTTCCTTCCTCATCCATGAAACAGAACTTTAAGAAGAAAAATCCCTGCGGCTTTGCAGAGGAACAGTATTGTATGGAGACAGCACTGTTCTTACAGTTAAAGAGTATGGCTGGCTTATAAATCAGAGCAATGCTATTGGCACCACATACACGTGTTGTGTATTTCTTTTTGGCAAAGTTACAACATAAAGGAATTGAGTACTCTGGATCACCATGTGGCGGTTTAGCCATAACAGGTTGCTAATGAGGGAATAGAGACAGAGGCAGACGTTGCCTCAAATGTGAGCTTACATAAGCCCCTTCAGTCAGTGCTGGTTTTGAACAATTGCATTTCTTAGGAAGCACATTGGACACTGGATCTTCCTTCTGAAAATCACTGCCTCCCCCTCATAAGGGGTGTGCTGTGGAGACAGGAACCTCCTGGTGAAGGGAAGTGTAACTTTAATTGTTGCTGCTCTTTTAATGTCATGCTGAATGGAATGGCACTTTGCAATCTCTGAACTGCAGCAGTTTCCTCTTCTCATTCAAATCTGAGCGTACAAACGTTTCCCTAACTACTGTTTAAATCCCAAATGTTTATCTGGCAGACCTGTGCAAACTGAATTCTGGAAGGAAATCTTGCTTTAAAAAAAATCCTAGAACATTGTGTCTAGGGTTGAAATCAAGGACCTTGTTTCCCACACATTTTGTTTTCCAGGCAATTTTCCTTGAGGGTTTTTCTTTTTTTCCCCGAAGAAGCTATGGTCTTGCAGGTGGAGAATAAGCACAGCCAGAGAGAGCAGAGAGAGACTGGCACATATTTTCCTGACAATCAGGCTTTATTCATTTATATTTCAGTCTGACTTTAGAAAGGATCAGAAGGGGCCTCCTAATATAACCACAATTCAACTAGAAGAGATGAAGCAAAAGGAATAAGAACAGAGAAAGAAGAGTACATCAACCAATGGAATTCTAAAGCAAACCAGTAGAGATTCCCAGCATTCAAGTCCTATTTTCCTCTGGTGTTCTGGAAGTCCAACCAGGAAAGGAATGTGTTGGGTTTGGATGGTTGAAGCACTGGCTTTGAAAGACAAGATGAGCTACACTGCCCTCATTTCTTGGCTTTGCTCACATGTTTGGATTTTGTACAAAAACACCCATTTCTAGTTGAGCTATCTCATGTCAGAGGACCACAAAACTGCATCTCTTTGTCCTATTTTATCAAATCTTCTCTTGGAGTTATCTCTCTTAAAAAGATAGATTTTCCTATTCTGCTGTGAGAAATCTGTTTCTCATTATAGTCATCATTCTTGAAAGAGGACCTTTAGGTCAAGAAATAGGAAATTAAAGGCAAGCATTTCAGGGTTTATGGGTGTTTGTTGGCAGATTACGTGGATGGAGAGCTGGGTTGAAATGATCACTATGTGATTCTGTTTCATGAACAGAGGATGAATGGACTTTCTTAAAGATTTCATAGGGCTATTTGAGCACAGTAGTATAGCATGGTAATCTAGACTCTTGATGTCTAACCTTCTAATTCATCTGGATTTAAACAATAGATCCACTGTTTTTTTATAGCCATATGACTTTGAACAGGTGGCTTAATTTCTTAGAGTCTCAGTTGCCCATTTGTAAAATGATTATAATAATACCACCTATCTTCAGGAAGTTATGAGTGGCAAGTAAAATTATGCCTATAAAAAACTTAGGCATCACCTGACCTATGATAATTTCATATGGTAATTTCAAGTAAATACTATTGGTTATTATGTCTAAATTAGCCTATTGTAGTCTTCTTACTTTGCATTGCATTGTTTAAAGAACTGAGTGACTATTAAAAGGAAGAAAATTACTCATCAACCTGCTGGAAAATAATTTGGAGGTGGGGAAGGACCCACAAATACTAATAGCTACATGTTCTCTAGGCTACAATATTTTTGCTTGTCAGTGAAGGAATTGGAATCAAAGATCTGTAAAGTTCATTCTCATATGAAAATTCCTTGTGGGTAAAAGGGTGCTAGTTTGCTTCTCCAAAGATGCAAACTCCTTCTGAAGAGGGTCTCAGTTGCATTGTATTCAAGGGTTCTGCTGAAGTTACCCCTACAGAAGGCTCTGGTGCAGAGCAACCCCCACCCAGGACTTTCCAGGCCTTGAATGAGGGAGCAAAGGCATCCCTTGGTCTTGGTCTTAGGGAATTGAGGCCTCATGTTTTAGAGCCCCATATTGCAGAGTGTGGGCTATGACTCAGAATCACTGTGTAGGAAGATGGAAAAAAATCTGCCAGCCCATTTTTGGCCAAGAGGATGGATATAGAAGCCAAAAATTACTTGACTTGTGGTAGAATTATGGATGACTGATTTTTTTTCCAATTTAGTTTTATGTTATAAAGTTATCACACCTCAGTATTATGAAAGAATATATGATAAGGGAAAACAACAGTAAATTAATAAAATTATGCACAAATAATAGGATAATTCATGTATGAGAGGGGGTCTTATGTTATCTAGCTGTTACAGAAATAAAAACAGAAGAGTCACCAACTTTGTATTATAAAGGGTCTGGGATGGGTCGAGGGAGGGTGATTGGTGGGATCACCCCTATGGTTTATCTTACAAGGGTACAAGTGACTCTAAAAGATTATAAATGTCTTAACACAATAACTAAGAAAATGACATGAAGGCTATGTTAACCAGTTTGATGAAAAGATTTCAAATTGTATATGAAAACACCACACTGTACCCCATGATTGCATTAATGTACACAGCTATGATTTAATTTAAAAAAAAATGGGTCTGGATTTGAATCCAGTGCCAGGACATAAGATTTCTTTATCTGGAAAACGGGCACTGTTTACCTGATTTGGCAGCTGTGTGAATCAAATGAGATAACAAGTGCGAACTGCCTGGCAAAGTAATTTTCTGTCCCTCCTCCCAGCAGGGGTGTGTTGAAAGGTGTGAGGACTGAGTTATGAACAGTTCATCAAGACTCATGTTCAGAGTGAAGTGTTGGAATTTTAGAAGTGGAGATAACTTGCATTTTGTTTTTAATTCAGCCTCCAGAGAGGTTTCTTTCTTCCTATCCACGCATCCATCACCTTATTTATTCATTGATGTATGCCTTCCTTCATGCACTTATTCCTTCACCGCATTTTTATTGAGTATCCTCTAGTGTGCAAGAGATGATGCGGAAATGAATGAAACAGGTGATTTTGTTTGGAATTTATGAATTCATATGTGAATTCAGGGATGACACCTTGCTTTGTAAGCATTCTCTTTTGTGTTGGTATTTAAATATAAATACATTATCACATTAAAAATGCAAAGCTTAGTCCTTAAATCAAAACTGCCAGAAGTTTGACATTCTACATGCATTCACAGTTGAACATTTATGTAAATGTGAACATGGGATATTTCTATTTCTATTAATCACTTATCTGTATTTAAAGTAAAAGCAGTATTTTTCTGTAATCTGGCTCATTGTTTACTGCTTACTTTATCAATAAATCTGCATATTCATATTATCTACTGGAACTCTCTACACCTGCAAAGACCAGATATTTTAGATTTATGTTTAAGATGGAGAATAGTCTGGAAGGATTATATATCTAGGCAATTACATTTTTTTTTATTTCCTTGCTTATTTTTTATTTTTATTTCTTTGCTTTTTTATTGTTGTTGAGACAGAGTCCCACCCTATGCCCTGAGCGGAGTGTAGTGGCGTCAAAGCTCACTGCAACCTCAGACTTGGACTGTGGGCATTCCACTGCCTCAGCCTCCGAAAGCCACTGGGATTACAGGTGCTCACTACAGCGCCTGGCTGGGTTTTTCCTTTTTTTTAGGAGTTGGCGTCTCACTCTCACTCAGACAAGTCTTAAACTCCTGAGCTCAAGCAATTCTCCCTCCTCAGCCTCCCACAGTGCTGGGATTACAGGCGTGAGCCACTGCACCCAGTGGCAATTACATTATTAATTGTAATTTTGAAACTCAGGATTAAAATAGTTCACGGTCATATCCTGTACGCTATCTGGGGCCGTAGGTGGTGCTGAGCAACACTTGATGCTTTGGAGTTCTTCTTTAGCTGTGCATTCAAACTCCGCTTTTGCTTAAGCACCTGACATTTCACCCATGGGTACCACCTGCTGCATTTGAAATGGGAAAATATTTACTTTCTTCCTCTTTAGGTTTTTTTTCTTTGATGAATTTTCAGCTTTTACAGTTACATGCGACTTGGATTCTATTCTGTTTGTGTTACTTCAGAAAAACCTTACATTTTACTGTTTTCAAGATACTTTAAGCCAGGTGAAGAGTTTAAAGTGATATACATGATGATATATAGCAGGTAAGAAATTGTTGAGTTTTGAAGGACGAGACATTAAGATATTAGGCAGTGGGCCGTTCGGTTGGTTCTCTTCAAAGGGATGCAGCGTGGGGCTCCTCACAACTGTTTGTCTTTACAGCCTGAAAGTGAGAAGAAAGCACTTCTTTGTTCTCTAAGAGCCAGTTCTATTAGTTATTAGGTTATTAGAGATAAAGACTTAACGGCCGTTCAAGGTTTTTGTTCTCCTCTTTAAAAACTCCAGGCACGGCTCGGCACCTGTCAATCAATTGGCTAAGGCGCCAGCCACGTACACCTAAGGTGGCGGGTTCAAATCCCCAGCCCGGGCCCGCCAAACAACAATGATGGCTACAACCAAAAAATGGCCAGGCCTTGTGGCGGGCGCCTGTGGTCCCAGCTACTTGGGAGGCCGAGGCAGGAGACTCACCTGAGCCCAGTAGTGGGAGTTTGCTATGAGCTTTTATGCCATGGCAATCTACCCTGGGTGATAGATTGAGGCTCCTTCTCAAAAAAAAAAAAAAAAAAGGAAATACAAGTCTTATGTTCTTTTTTGCAGAAGGTGATTCATACTTAAGTGATACAGTTGATATAGTTTGATTAATCTTTGTTCTAACTTTGGACTTGAATTGTAGATATGAAATGTGAATCAAGTACTTAGACTTATTTAGTGAAAAACAATGG
>CAUYQV010136616.1:0-10322 GCA_963574575.1 Galagoides demidoff | reverse complement strand
GCCTCCCAAGTAGCTGGGACCACAGGCGCCCGCCACAATGCCCGGCCATTTTTTGGTTGCAGCCATCATTGTTGTTTGGCGGCCCGGGCTGGGGATTCGAACCCGCCACCTTAGGTGTACGTGGCTGGCGCCTTAGCCGATTGAGCCACAGGCACCGAGCCTGAAAATTGTTTTGTTTAAGAAGGCTAAAGGTAGCTGACCATTCTCTTCTGGCTTTGAAAGTTTCAGCTGAGAAGTCTGCTGTCACCCTGAGGGATCTGCCCCTATAGGTCAATTGGTGCTTACTTCTGGCTGCTTGCAGAATTTTCTCTTTCATCTTGACTTTTTGGACAGTTTCATTACAATGTGTCTTGGAGATTCTCTATTGTTTTGAGACAACCTGGAGTTTGATATCCCTCTGAAAGGAGTGTTTTGGAATCTTTAGTGATACTTGGAAAGTTGTCATTTATGATATCCTCCAGTAGGGCTTCTATTCCCTTGAGATGTTCTTCTACCCCTTCAGGAATATCTGCCTTCTGCATCAGCTTTCCTCAGCTCCGGACCTCCCTGTTGGCTCCTTAAGTCTCCTGTTGCTTCCCTGTGCCCCCAAAGTGATTTTTTTTTGTAGATTCCCCAAGCCAGAGGTAGCTAAAGTCTGCTTTTCTGTCTCACCATGAGTAGCCTGCAAAGAGACGTCTCTAGTCCATCATCTTGCTCTCCCCCATATAGAGTATTTAAAGGTACAGTCCCACCAGATGCAGTGGCAGGTACCTATAATCCCAGCTACTCGCGAGGCTGAGACAGAAGGATCACTTGAGTCCAGGAGTTCTGGGCTGTAGTGTGCTGTGCTAATCAGTTCTGCATTAAGTTTGGCATTAATATGGTGACCCCCCCCCCTCAGGAATGGGGGACGACTGGGTTGCCTAAGGAAGGGTGAAGTGGCCCAGGTCAGAAATGGAGCAGGTCAAAACTCCTGTGCTGATCAGTAGTGGCACCATGCCTGTGAATAGCCACTGTACTCTAGCCTGAGCAAAATAGCGAGATCCCCCCAACAAAAATATACAGTCCCTTTTCTTAATGGTCAAATGATGCTGGGTATTTATAGTAACCTATAGGAATATTGAAATTGTGGCTGACTGGAAGTTTGGTAGAACCATGGAGAGAGGTGGGATGGGGAGAGGGAGAGAAAGAGAAGCTCTGAGTTTAGATTTAGTTCAGAACGGAAACTGACTCTAGCAGGAGGTCTGTGCTGGAATAAAAGGGAGGTGGTGTCTCATTGGTAGGGTGGAGGCAGAGCACAACAAGCTGGAATAACAAAAGGAGATTTGGACTTGATATAGTTGGTGATAGGGTACTATTAAAGATTCATGAAAAGAAGAGTGACAGATGAGGGTGGTGTTGCAAGGTCACCTTTGTCAGGCCTATGAAAGCAGCTGGAAGAAGACATGAGATATTGGCCCCACCTTCAGTGGATGGGGCTGGGCAATAGTGATTCATAAACTCTTATCTACACCTAGCCACGTCAGAAAACACAAATGATTTATTTTTGCATTAGCTTCCAGTTATTGTGTATCTTCCTGTGGCTCAGATACATGCCAGCATCGTGCTGAGGGTTGTAGCAGGGACGGTGGCAGAGAATGGCTGTCTTTGTGAGGGAAGGCAGGCAAGGAATCTCTGCTTAATGCACAACCAGAATTCCCATCTGTGACTCTGGTGCCTAGAAATGTGTGTTTTAAGATGGCTCTTTGATCTCTGATTCAGAAACAGTGTGGGAGCCCACACATTCTGTTCTGACTTGCCTGCTTCCTTTAAGGGCCAGTAGCAAATTTCTCATTTTATTTTTGGGAGAATATTTTAATCTCATATTTTTACCATTCAGTTAAATGGGTTGTTTATCATTCTTCCTGCTACCTGCTCCTTGCTATCTTCTTCATGTCTCTTAATTGTATTGCTTTTAATTCCGTAACTGTGTCATGACCTTAGCATATAGGTTTAATTATTAACTGCCGTGCTACTAAAGTTCTACCTCTGGACTCATTTCTAAGAAAAACACTATCAGCCACTCAGTTCCCTCCCTCTGATATTCCCACCGTCCAGGTCCACCCTGACTCACGAAGACAGATCTTTTGGGGAAATAAGCTCCCTTTTGGGAAAACATGTACTAGTTAAATTCTACCTAGAAGTTTTCATAAACCCTTGACACGGCTGACAGGTAAATCTCCCGGTGTCAGCAGACCTTGCAGCTGAGAATTGAGTGCCCTCTCCACCTCACTCACATTAGAGAGAAGGTGGCCTTGTGTGGGCCTCACCTCACCTCACCTTACCTCACCTCACCCCACCCCACTTCACCCCACTTCACCCCACTTCACCTCCTTCCCTTGAGAGATAACTAAAATAACTGAGAGAAGCATTTCTCTCTAGGCACAACGAAGCAGCTTTATCACCAATGCCCCATTAAAGAGAAAAGTTCTTGCCTTAAGTTGCCATGGGAAAAGGGGAAATGTCAATTATCTTTGAATGCTTTCTCTCTTGATCATGAAGGTGGTCTAGTTTAGGGGTTGGGAGCATGGATTCTTGCTATACAGATTTGTTGCTACATTTCTGTTAGATACTACTAGAATCGGATACTAGAGGATTAACATTTTGGTTCTGCCACTTGCTAGCTCGTTGAGCTTGGGTAAGTTTCTTTCTTTCTTTTTTTTTTTTTTTTTTTGAGACGGAGCCTCAAGCTATCCCCCTAGGTAGAGTGCCATGGCATCACAGCTCATAGCAACTTCCAACTCCTGGGCTCAAGCGAGTCTCCTGCCTCCGCCTCCCAAGTAGCTGGGACCACAGGCGCCCACCACAATGCCTGGCCATTTTTTGGTTGCAGCCGTCATTATTTGTTTGGCGGGCCCGGGCTGGAGATTCGAACCCGCCACCTTAGGTGTACGTGGCTGGCGCCTTAGCCGATTGAGCCATAGGTGCTGAGCCAAGTTTCTTAACTTTAAACCTCAGTTTAGCTGTCAATAAAATAGGGATAATAATGCCTGCCTTGCATGGTTGTTATAAGCATTATGGCAAGGTCCCTGGGACCTAGTAAAAACTCAATAAAAGGAAGTTACTTTGTTGTTGTTAAGATAGTTCATTTAAGCTCATAACAACCACAAGGTTAAGCTTATTGATCCAAAATCCTTTTCACTCATCCCTCAGCAGCCTTTCTGTTGCCTTTCTGAAGCGGATACATATCCTCAAAGCAACACACTTAGATATGAAGGATTTAATAAGACAGATTTCCTTTATTTTAAATTACAGGTTCATATATGGGTACAAACGATTAGGTTACATTATTTACAATAAGACAGATTTTCTTGACAGAGGGAGGGTTCCTAGGTGCCACGTGACTGAGGAAAGCTCTACAGCTGCCTTTGCCAAGGAAATCTAAGGTGACTGCCACCTAAGAGGTTTCCACCCTGTCTGAAGGCAGGGGTGGGGGTTGAACGGATGGATGGATGCCAAAGCCTTCTGTTGTCCTCTTTGAGAATAGATTCCCAGAAATAGCCTCTACTTTCTTCACTGGGGGAGTTGAGGGAAGTATATTGTTTTTGAGTGAGAGAAACCTTGTGTTCCACACTTGGGTCGTGGCCCCCCCTGCCCTGGGATGCTCTATTGGCCTGGCTTTAAGGAAAGCTTTTCTGTTGATCTTTTAATCTTCAGAAATAACACCAGAAATCAATTATGCCATTACTTCCCTTACAAACCTAGCTTTCACTTAGCAGAGTTGCGTTGTAGGGATTCAGTGGGTCTCGCATTTGATTTCTCTGTACTAGCTGGGCTAGGATTTTTATCTCATGCCCCACTCCTTTTAAGATACAGGGTCTTGCTCTGTCACTCAGGCTGGAGTACAGTGGCAACACCATAGCTCACTGCAGCCTCGAATTCCTGGACTCATGCTATCCTACCACCTCAGCCTCATGAGCAGCTGGGATTATAGGCACATGCCACTATGCCCAACTAATTTTTTTTTTGAGACAGATTCTATCACCCTCAGTAGACTGCCATTGCATTGTAGCTCACAGCAACCTCAAACTCCTGGGCTAAAGTGATCCTCTTGCCTCAGCCTCCCGGGTAACTAGGACTACAGGTACCTGCTACAATGCTTGGCTAGTTTAAATATATTTTTTAAAGTAGAGATGGGGGTCTCTCTTGCTCAGGCTGGTCTTGAACTCCGGCGCTCAAGAAATCTACCTACCTCAACCTCCACAAGTGCTAAGACTTCAGGTATGAGCCTCCATGCCTGGCCTAATTTTTTTTTGTTTAGTTTTTGGTAGAAACAGGGTCTTGCTACATTGCCCATGCTGGTCTTGAACTACAGGCCTCAAGCCATAATCCTATCTTTGCCTCTCAAAGTTCTGGGGTCACAGGCATTAGCCACCATTCTTGGCAAGGGGCAGGATTTCTGAGAGTGATACAGGTGGTATGTGGAAGAGGGGTTGGATATATAGCTCAGAGGGTGAGGGTAATGGAACATTGACATTGAAATCCCTGAGCAAGGCTAAGGGAGTTTCCATGCCTCCTGCCCAAATGGGGATGCTAGCAAACAAGGACAGGACTGGATTATTGCAGCCAGTTTGAAGATACATTCATAGATATCAAAAGAAAATGCCAAAAGGAACTTCTAAGAGTCATCTCTTCAAATTTACTCATCTCTGTTGCTATCTCTTTTGTAAGAATAAGTGAAAAATTGCTTGTGATATAAATCTATATGATAAATCCTACTGTAAGTGCAGAGAGACAGCTTGTGAAAAGTAAACAATTCCACAGAAATCTTCTTAGATAAAGTCCTTTGGTAATGTGAATTATAGCTGCCAAATTTCTTGGTTGTTAAATCTTGATTTTTATATACTGGTTTTGCTTCAAGGAACTTATCTATACCTGTTTATGCCTATTTGGGGGGCCATAGCCCTCTTTTAGTAGAACAACTGGGTATGTTCCATTTATAAAATACTTCGGGAAATGGAACCAGTGTCATGGGCTCCCTTGATCTAGGTCCCCAGGGACGAAGACCTCAGAGCTGTAGCAACAACTCTGTTAGTTCAATTAGTGTGTGGGTTCCCAGCAGTTTTTCTCTATCTGTATCTTAAGGAGTTGTGTACAAACCCGCCAGTAATGACAGAATACAGGGTAGTATGGTTTTGTTTCTTTTTAAAGGAATCAAGTGAATTCTTTGCTTAGTTCCTTCTGCAGATCTTTGCCTTGGTTGAAACTTCCCTTTCCTTTGGCCTACCCACCGTCTCTGGTTACCTACTGCTTGGGCTCAAATCCTGAGGTTTAGTCTCAGCTCTCTGTGTTGCCTCTGAGGCTAGTGGACACAACTGAAAACAATATTTGGGCACCAAGGTTCAGCTGGATTTAAAGAGATGCTACTGTTAAATGTTACTTTCCTTTCCTGGATCCGTTTTGTGAAGTTGTGCAAGCAACAGACAAAATGGTAAATGTTTCTGTGAAAGAAATCCATTTAATCGTATTCCTGTGTAAGTAACAAACACAACTCCTCCCCCCCGACCCCCTCTATCCCACATAGATAGAATGGAAAGGTAGATCATTTCTTTGTTGCTTCTGTTATGTATTCTCAGGTCAGACACATCCCTATTTGTATAGAAGTTTCATATGTATTTGTTGCAAATTGACCTAAACCAATTTGGTTTCCCACAGTTACTGGATTCTATTCTGGAGGATATGATTAATCTCTAATAGTTAGGGGGGTATAGTTTTTTTCCCTATGGCCTGTGTATTACAGTTAATCTTGATCATAATTCTGATCAAACTGTGCCACCTAAACGTTTCTTTATCATCAGGCACAAGATAGTCATATAGCCTGATCTGTACGTACTCAGAGACATTCCAGCTCTTTTCTTTCCAACCACTGTCTTGCGTGAAAAGTCCACCAGAGGTAGATGTGACAATATTCCAGTAGTAGAATCCTGCTTACTTTTTATTTAGAAGGCACATCCAAGTCCTCCATTAAATGTCCAGACATAAGATTTGTTGAGACTCCTAAGCCTAAGATGTCTTTCCAAAGGGGTGAAGGACATTGGGCTTACCAGAGTCTTATATCCAATTCACACAAGGATGGGACCAGCTGAATAATATTGCTAACTGATCTGCCTATGTTGAACAGCAAGCAGATTCCTCAATGAAATATCATTTCTAATATCCTTTTTAATGAACAAACCATCAGCAGAACTTTAGAGCTGAAGTATTTGAGTGTGGCTTCTTTCCATTTAAAAAAAGTTAAGATATATATTACATATAATGAATTTCACCCCTTTTAGGGTACAGTTCTACAAATTTTTACAAGTACAGACAGTTCTATAAAATACCACAGTCAAGATAGAGAATACTCCCATCAACCTGCAAAATTCCCGCATGCCTTGGTTGTGAGCTTTTTTTTTTTTTTTAGAGACAGATTTTCAGTTTGTTACCCTCGGTATAGTGCCATGGTGTCACAGCTGTCAGCAACCTCAAACACTTGGATGTAAGTGATTCTCTTGCCTCAGCCTCCCAAGTAGCTAGGACTACAAACACCAGCCACAATGCCCAGCTATTTTTTTGTTGCAGTTGTCATTGTTGTTTAGCTGGCCCGGGCCGGATTCGAACCCTCCAGCCTAAGTGTATATGGCTGGTACCTACCCACTGAACTACGGGTGCTGCCCAGATGTGGGCTTTTTAAAAAGGCAGCTTTATTGAGAAATAATTCATACACCATACAGTTCACCCACTTAAAGTGTACAATTGAATGGGTTTTGCTATACTACATTATTCATTTTAAAAGGTGTGATAAAAATATGTATAATTAATATAACATAAAGTTTTACATTTTAAGCATATTTAAGTGTACAGTTTAGTGGTATTAAGTATATTCACTGTGCCGTGCAACCATCACTTTTACTTCTGACACTTTTTTAATCACCCCAAACAGAAGCTCTATATTCATTAAGCAATAACTTCCCATTTCTCCCTCCCCTATTCCCTGGTAACCACTGTTCTACTTTCTGTCTCTGGAGTATGCCTATTCTAGGAACCTCTTATAAGTGGAATCATGTGATATTTGTCCTTTTCTTTCTTTTTTTTTTTGCAGTTTTTTTGGCTGGGACTGGGTTTGAACCCGCCACCTCCAGCATATGGGGTCAGCGCCCTACTCCTTTAAGCCACAGGCGCTGCCTGATATTTGTCCTTTTTTGTCTGGGTTGTTTCACTCCGCACAGTATTTTCAAAGTAAAGGCATGTGTCAGATCTTCATTCCTTTTTAAGGCTGGGTAATATTCCACTGTGTGTATACATGGTATACCGCCTTCTGTTTACCTGTCAGTGGACATGGGGTTGGTTCTGTGTTTCGGCTGTTGAGAATAGTGCTGCAATGAGCATTGCCATGCAAGTTCTGTTTGAGTCCCTGTTTTTGGTTCTTTTGATTATGTATATACTGAGGAGTAGAATTGCTGGATCACAATTCTATGTTTAGCTTTTTTTTTTTTTTGAGACGGAGCCTCAAGCTATCCCCCTGGGTAGAGTGCCATGGCATCACAGCTCACAGCAACCTCCAACTCCTGGGCTCAAGCGAGTCTCCTGCCTCCGCCTCCCAAGCAGCTGGGACCACAGGTGCCTGCCACAACGCCTGGCCGTTTTTTGGTTGCAGCCATCATTGCTGTTTGGCGGGCCCGGGCTGGGGATTCGAACCTGCCACCTTAGGTGTACGTGGCTGGCGCCCTAGCCGATTGAGCCACAGGCGCTGAGCCATGTTTAGCTTTTTGAGGAAGTGCTGAACCATTTTCCACAGCAACTGAGCCATTTTCAATCCCACTGGTAAAGTATGAGAGTTCCGTTTTTTTCTACATCCTTGCCAGTACTGGTTATTTTCTCTTCTAAAATTGTAGCTATCCCAGTAGGTGTGAAGTGGCATCTCATTGCGTCTTGTTTCTCATTTCCCTAATGACTAATGACCTTGAGCATCTTTTCATGTACTTATTGGTTGGCTGCATATCTTTGGAGAAATGTTCAAGTCCTTGCCCATTTTTTTTTAAACTGCCATTGTCTTTTTAATTATTGATTTGTAGTTCTTGATTGTATTCTTTGATTAGGGATTTCAGTTGCCGACTAATCACCCCTGGAATTTGTATTCTCAGTGAAGGTTCTTCAGATGTTGACAGTAGTGTGCTTTTAAATGCTTAAAGCTCTGATATATAACATTTACTAGATTTTGTGGTTGATGTTTTAAGCTACCAGTTTGTCCTCACCAAAGTAACAAAGTAGTTGAGAAGAAATGATGCATAATCAACTCTTTCTAGCCAGTGCTAGCAGGCACACCACTGAATATTAGCTAACCAACCTATGGTATAGAAGAAAACTAACACTGACACATGCAGATACACATGTATACACACACACACACACACACAAATACACACAAATACAAACAGAGGGCACCAAAAAATGTACACAGATTTTAAGAGATTTTATCAATGTATTTACTTTTTGAAGTTGAACTGAAGGTACTGTTACTGGTCAAATGTACTTAGATATGCTACGCACATCTATTTTACCTGCAATTTTCACACTTTTTGGGAATGATCGATTTTACTTCTGACAAGATCACTTAAAATGTGTATACATTTTTTTGGCATATGTATGTCACTATAGACATTTTGAGAAAGTCTTATAATCCATCATTTCACTGCCAAGAAACGCAGTCAATGGCATCCTTTCTGATTAACCCTTGTAAGTTTCAGCTTGCTCAGCTTCTGGTGTTGCTGGGAGGGCTTCCTTTGTTTCCATCCATGAAGGTTTTATGTTTCTTGATTTTTGTGTATCTCAAAACTTTTGTAATGACCCACATATTCACTGTCTCTACTGAAAGTATTTTAAATTAAATTTATAAACATTATACCTAAAAGTCATCATGATTTTCAGTTACAACACTTTAGTTCCCCCAATAAAAGTAATGAAAAAAACATCTGCTACCATTTGTTGAGCACAGCATATGTTAGACCTGTTCCAAGTCCAGACAAAGTCAGTAGACAGGAAGAAACATAGAACAAGTTAGTAGTAGGCTGGGACTTGAAGCTAGACTTTAGGGCCCATGTGTTTGACCTCTGTACCACATTGTCTTCTGTCCCATTAGTGCCATTTACCTACTGAGGGCTGACTACCATAAACAAAATAGATTCTTTTCTTTCTTTCTTTCTTTTCTTTTCTTTTTTTTTTTTTGAGACAGAACCTTAAGCTGTGGCCCTGGGTAGAGTGCCCTGGCATCATAGCGCACAGCGACCTCAAACTCTTGGGCTTAAGCAATTCTCCTGCTTCAGCCTCCCAAGCAGCCAGGACGACAGGTGCCCGCCACAACGCTCAGCTGTTTTTTTGGTTGTAGTTGTCATTGTTGTTTGGCAGGCTGGGGATTGGATTTGAACCTGCCCACTCTGGTGTATGTGGCTGGGGCCTTAGCCGCCTGAGCTACAAGCACCGAGCCCAAAATGGATTCTTTTCTTCTAATACTAGGTATCCTTCTTTATTACTTTCTACCATCCAGGATGTCTAAAACCCCCTCAATTTGGGAGGGAAAAATTAAAGCTGTGGTGGTACTACCTATCAATGAACTATAAGGACTTAAAAATATCCTTTTCCTGATTGAAAAAAACATGTATTGTAAGAAAAAATTACGCGAGTCAAAAATGGCAAAAATAAGAAGTGAAAAGCCTCCCTGATCCTATGTGCCAGAGATAAAGGTCTTTCAGACCTTTCCTTTATATATATATATATATATTTTTTTTTTTTTTTTACAAAAAATGGGATGATTCCTTATAATCTGAAAGTATTTTGACTTGATAATACAGTTGGGCTGTTTTCCAGACCAGTGTACATAGTTCTACTTCATTCCTTTTAACAGCTACATAATATCCCTTTTGTGAAAGAAATGTAAGGAATTTTGGAGGGCTATTTTTTTCATTAAATCATAACTGTGTGCATTAATGCATTTATGGGGTATAGTATGCTGATTTTATATACAATTTGGAATGCTTACATCAAACTGGTTAACATAGCCTTCAACTCAGTTATTTGTTCTGTTAAGACATTTATTACTCTACTCTTAATAGATTTGACATGTACCCTTGCATTATGCACAATAGGTGAGTTCCTACCAATTACCTTCTCTCCACTCAACCTCCCCCCCCCCTCCTCTTCCCTTACCTTCCTCTTCCTTCCTTCATTCTGGGTTATAGTTGTATTTTATCATTCATATGAAAGTGTGGGTGATTATATATTGGTTTTATAATAGTACTGAGTACATTGGATACTTCATTTTTTTGTAG
>CAUYQV010136615.1:0-34236 GCA_963574575.1 Galagoides demidoff | reverse complement strand
GGGTAGAGTGCCATGGCATCACAGCTCACAGTAACCTCCAACTCCTGGGCTCAAGCGAGTCTCCTGCCTCCGCCTCCCAAGCAGCTGGGACCACAGGCGCCCGCCACAACGTCTGGCCACTTTTTGGTTGCAGCCATCATTGTTGTTTGGCGGGCCTGGGCTGGGGATTCGAACCTGCCACCTTAGGTGTACGTAGCTGGCGTCTTAGCCGATTGAGCCACAGGCGCCAAGCCATGAGGGCCCAAGATCTTTCAAATAGCAGATAACAAAACATTTTCCCGTCTTTAATTCCAAGAGGTCACAGCCTGTGATGCCGGGAGGCAGTCCCATCCCACTGCCTTTGTTCGTGTGCAGCCACTGCAGGTCTTCTTTGTTTTCATCTCAATCTACCCTCTTCGGTTGTCACAGTTTGCAGGCACCCAAAATATTCTTCAAGAGGCAGAATCTGTTCTGCTGCCTTATCAATCAAATTCCCCCAGGCCCTACCAATCCCTAGTCTTCTTGCTCGCCTTTTGCTATTGCCAGTTACTTCTTATTTCCAAAGACTATTTTAAGGCTTTATTTATTTTTTCTCTTTTACTGAAGTTCCATGCAATCCTGATAAATGCTTTAGGGTTGGACAGGGAAGAACCTAGAATCCTTTTCTGATTTAGGGACAAGGAGTCTGGTTGGAGAGCCAAGGGTTCTGAAATGTTAATATATGAGATGAGGTTATGGGTGGTGGGCCAGAGGATGGGTAGGGAACCAGGGGTCTCTGGACAGAAAGGAAAAAGCAGAAATTCCAGGTATGGGTATGAAGTTTGGGGGAACAGGCAGAGACGAGGTGGGGAAGGCAGACAAGGACCACACATCACAGAGGCCTAACATGCACAGACTTTATCCTGAAGGTGATGGGGAGCATTTAGTGTTTAAATAGGGCATCTGGGCCAGGCGCAGTGGCTCATGCCTATAATCCCAGCACTTGGGAGGCCGAGATGGGTAGATTGCCCTGAGCTCACAGGTTCGAGACCAGCCTGAGCAAGAGTAAGACTCTATTTCTAAAAATAGCCAGGCATTGTGGCAGGCGCCCGTAGTCTCAACTACTCCAGAGGCTGAGGCAAGAGAATCGCTTGAGCCCAAGAGTTTGAGGTTGCTGTGAGCAGTGATGCCACAGTGCTCTACTGAGGGTGACCAAAGTGAGACTCTGCCCTAAAATAAATAAATAAATAAACAAGGCATCTGTAATATTAAATTACTCTGTGGAAAGTGGTTGTAAAATTAAAGGTGCGATGATGCCAGGCTATAGCAGTGGAATGGAAAAGCAAAATGTTCATATGATTAGATTGGAAAACTAGAGCATAAACTAATCGTATACTTCAAAAACATAGGAGCATTGATATATAATTGGGGCATGTGTGGCCCTCTGGGTCACCCTTCTGAGAAAGGCTGGCTGTCCCCCTGGAGCTTTTCTTTCTGTACTTCACTGTGCCTTCCTTCTTTTATTCGGCAAGTGCTGTTATTCCCTGGCATTGGGGCTGATGCTTCATTCCGGGAAGGACTAATTGCTTGTTGATAGGACTGCACAATAGTAATTACTCTCAACTGTGCAGCAGTGTGGTGCGTTCTAAGAAAAGAACACACACTTTGGAGTTTGTAAACTTGGGCTAGAATCTTGCCTCTGGTACTTAGTAGCTCTGTGACCTTGGAAGAGCATCTGTCAGGTCTGAAATTCAGTTTTCTCATTTGGAAAATCCAGATTATGATAAAACCTTATGTGCAATGCTGTTGGAAGATTAGGAGTAATGTAGACAAGCCCTGGACACAAAATTGCTCTTATTATGATGCCTTATTCAATTTATTGCATCTGCTTTTTGATGTAGGGAAAGAGTAGGCAAGCCACAGCACAGGACCAAATTGGCCCTCTGCCTATTTTTGTAAAGTTTTATTAGAACACAACCAGGATCATTTATTTACATACTGTCTATCGCTGTTTTTTGATCATGATGACAGGATTGCGACAGAGTCCTTGTGACCTGAAAACCTAAAATATTTACTATCTGGCCCTTATAGAAAAAGTTTGCCGATTCCTAACTTTGGTTTTTCCAGATGTTTGTGGAAACACCTTCTTTAGTTTTTCTCTTTGACTCCGTGCTTGTGTGGTTTGGCTATAAATTAAAACTCTGTCCTTTGACCACAATACAAAATTATAATTAGATAGGAAAAATAGGAAAAATAAGTTCAAGAGATCTATTGTACAGCATGGGGACTACAGCTGATGCTAAAAGAGTGGATGTTAAATGTTCTTGACAGGCTCAGTGGCTGTAGCTCACTGGTGGGATGCTGGCCACATACACCGGGGCTGGCGGGTTTGTTTAGCAGGCTACCCGGGCCTGCTAAACAACAATGACAACTGCAACAAAAAAATAACCAGGTGTTGTGGTGGGCACCTGTAGTCCCAGCTACTTAGGAGGCTGAGGCAAGAGAATCGCTCAATCCCAAGAGTTTGAGGTTGCTGTGAGCGTGACGCTATGGCACTCTTCTGATAGCACTCTACCAAGGGCAACATATTAAGACTCCATCTTAAAAAAACCAAAATGTTCTTGACACAAAAATGATAACTAAATGAGGTAATTCCCATGTTAATTAACTAGATTTAGTCAGTCTACGATGTATATATACTTAAAAATGTTGTATGTGATAAAGAATATAATTTTATCTATAATTAAAAAAATAAATTTGAAAAAATATGTCTATGTACAGATATGACAACTGTTTTCTGAGAAACTATGTAAATGCTAGTCTAGAAAGAATTTATATTGCATTTTTTTCCTGAAAACCAAGTAAATGATTTAACAAGGTGCTGTACTTTAGCACATATTTCTAAGTTGTGAATTTGCACATAAGGTTAATTTTGGTATTCCCCTGTCTAGTAATGATTAACGTAGGCTAAATTTGCCCAGAACATCTCATCTGCAAATGTCCTCAAATGTCTTTTCTTTCACACTTAACCAGTCATGGAAAATTATGTGAATGTATGTGCATCTATATTTATATACTGCAGAACCTCCATAGTCGACCACCTCCCTACACTGACCGCCTCCTTTAAACTGACCTAATTTTCATAGACTGGACATGCACCACATGTGTATATCAGTGCAGCAGGCCTAGTTCCTTATGTTGACCAGTTTGTTACAGTCCCTTGAGTGGTCAACTTACAGAGGTTCTACTGTATATCTTCTCTAAGATGAAAAACACAAATTCAAAGTGATAAAATATTTTTGAACAATTAATCCATTGGGTTAAGTTTTACTGTCTCAGATGAAATTAAATATAATAAATATGTTAACATTTGAAGTATAGCTTTTATTAATACCTTTGGAAAGATCCAGTGGTCTTATTAGAATTTCATAGATAATAGAAAATTAAGAAATAATGTCAGGGGCAGCGCCTATGGCTCAAAGGAGTAGGGCACTGGCCCCATATGCTGGAGGTAGCCGGTTCAAACCCAGCCCCAGTCAAAAACTGCAAAAAAAAAATTAATAATAATAATGTCAACAATTAATTAAAATAAACTCAATTCAATTTTATTTATTACTATATTTTAAAATTTTAGGATATTGTGGTGCTCAATACTGTTTTTTATTCTAGTGGTGCATTAAAAGGCATACTAATTGACTCTTTGAAGTGCATTAAAGGGCGAGATGACTTCCATCAGGGTGAGACTGAAGTAAAGGACCCAAGTCAGGAGCTTAAATGCATTAATGTACGTGCAATTTTTGTTTATAAGTTTTATGTTATTACGACTCTGCAGAGCTTACGGAAAATCTTTCAAAAGCCTACTTAGCCTGCTCTCTGCTGCCCTCTGCTGTTAATTTTCAGAAACTAATTTTGATTCTGAGTAATACTTAATTCTCCATAATCTCTCGCAACTTTAAAGCTTGACAGTACTCTAGAGATAATTTAATCCTACATTTTCAATTTACAGATGAGAAATTGTGTCTCTGAGAGGTTATGTGACATGAACTTGGGCTCTGTTTTCTGACCGCTAGTGTTTGAATGCCTGGAGACTTTGGCACATCACTCAATTTTGTCATCTGCAAAATAAGCATAATAGTACCTACATCTTAGAGTCTTTGGGAGGATCAATTGATTTAGTACATAAAAAGCACCTGGAATAGTATCTAGGTTGTAGCTGGTAGTATGTTAACTATTTATTGCTTGGTAATAACTAGACTAACAGCTAATGACAAGATCAGAAGTAGAACTCTGGCTCGGCGCCTGTGGCTCAATCGGCTAAGGCGCCAGCCACATACGCCTAAGGTGGTGGGTTCGAATCCCCAGCCTGGGCCCGCCAAACAACAATGATGGCTGCAACCAAAAAATGGCCGGGCGTTGTGGCGGGCGCCTGTGGTCGCAGCTGCTTGGGAGGCAGAGGCAGGAGACTCACTTGAGCCCAGGATTTGGAGGTTGCTGTGAGCTGTGATGCCATGGCACTCTGCCCAGGGGGATAGCTTGAGGCTCCGTCTCCAAAAAAAAAAAAAAAAAAAAGATATGCCAATCAGCTCTCAGGTTACTGTAATAGTAGAATTGGGCTTTCATGAAGATTATCTGTTATTTAAGGCAAGATTCACCCAAAGTTTCCTATGATGAGGGCCACTGTCATTCAGACACTGCTTAATCTACTCCCATCAAGAAGAGACAAGAAAAGACAGCAACTGAGGTCCTAAGCCTCAATGTAAAAAGATACCTAGAAGAGACACAAATTTAGTCACCTAATCATTGATTTGCTGCTTCATTCATTCATCCTTCATTCTTTCCTTTCTCAGCCAAGAGACATTTATTGAGCATTTACTCTATGGCAGGCACCGATCTGGTCACTGCTTTTGAGGAACTTACAGTCCAATGAGAAGAAAGGCATGTAATCAAGTAATTCCAATAAAGAACAGCAGATTAAACAGAATGGAAGCAAGTACAAAGCAGAACGATGGCAGCATTCTGCTGCAGTCTATGCTCTGAGGGTCTTTCTCATTTTCAAAGTTACCTACATCCATAGAAACACAATAGGAGGAAGAAGATTCCACTATCTATTTACTGTGGGTCTTCGGGCAAATTACTAAATGTCTGTGAGCGTCTTTCCTCATTTGCAAAATGGAAATAAGAACAATGACTTCCCTGGGTTCCCAGGTTGGGCAAAGCCTGGCTCTCAGTGGGCTTCGATACCTGGTAGTCTCTAGGCCAGAGATTTTCAACTTGTGTGCTATGGCACACTGGTATGCTGTGAAAATTTTTAAAGATCATTAATTAAATTATTTTCAAAAGAAGTTCAGCACGGTGGCTCACACCTATAATCCTAGCACTCTGGGAGGTCAAGACAGGTGCACTTCTGGAGTGTGAGACCAGCCTGAGCAAGAGAGAGACCCTATCTCTACAAAACTAGCCAGGTGTGGCAGGTGCCTGTAGTCCCAGCTTCTTGAGAGGCTGAGACCAGAAGTTCACTTGAGCTCAGGAGTTGGAGGTTGCTGTAAGCTATGATGCCATTGCACTCTATAGAGAGTGACAGGCCCTGTCTCAAAAAAAAAAATGTTCAAAGCACAGTAAGTATATTCTTCTTTTATTCTTTTTTCATCAACATAACTTAAGTGTGCCATGGAAGTTTAACTATAAGTTAACTGTAGATAAGATTAAAACTGAAAAACACTGCTCGAGGCCTTTGTTTTGTTCTTTGGGCTGGGTGACATATGGAGGAACAAACATATATACTTCTATTTCATTAAGTATGAACAGTACTTAATGTATGAAAATGCTCATGCACCTTTCTAAGCTGTTTGTCATTCACTTCAATTCAGGAACACAGCCTCCCCACAAGTGACCCCCTTGTCCCATAAACACAAAGTCAGTGTGTCAACTGAAGGGCCAATGTGCCATCAAGGCAGAGGCAATACCTCACCAGCTGCACACCCCCTCATGATATTATCCCATTAGGCTTGGTGTCATGCTCCTAAGAAAAGCTATACTCACTACACTCAGCAATCACAAAGTTCACATGGTCAGAAGTGCCTCTGCCTCACACAAGGTGAGGCACAGCAGAAAATTGCATTTTTCATTAAAATAAGACTTCTTCAACCTCCTGCTGACAATCAACTAGAACATGGAGACCAACATCAGATAGTTAAGAACTCTCCATCCTGCTCTAATGGTGGTTTTAAGCACTCAGAGAAGGGAGGGGGAAAAATTACCAATTTAAACAAAAATGTTTAATCTTCTAATTATGGGACAGGCTCCAAGAGGATGGGGAATTATGTGCGATCTTCATTATGGAATCCCTCACATGACCACTGGCACGAGTCATGTCAGCCAGAGGCAGATGCCATCTTTTTCCTCCACTAAGTCTTCGGTGTCTGCAAGTTTGATAGAGATGAAAGAAAAAATTTTTAGCAAAAAAAAAAAAAAAAAAAAAAAGAGAGAGAGAGACAGAGAGAAGAATAGGAGTTCTATCTCCAAGTTCATTGTGCTGAAGGAGGTATAAGGATCCCCAGTGAGGAGCCAGGAAGATAATATTCAGTGACTTTACATTGGCAGATTAAGCAGCCTGAGGCCCTTGGAAACTTAAAATGTCTTATAAAAATTGCCCAGTTCCGGGTGGTGCTTAAGGAATTCTTTCTATTTGCTGAAAAGTCCTGTCTTCTGGTGGTAAGACATGCATCGAAAATTAGGGTGGTGCCCACCCATGGCACTTCTGGTCAGAAGGAAATCTGTTCCTTTACAGATAATGCTGGTATCTTTGCTAATTTGTGTTATCTCTGCCCGTTCAGATCTCCATGTGCTAACTCAGGAGAAAAAGTCCCTGCCAACCAACTCTGACAAGTCTGATGGCAGAACTCCCACTGGAGAACTCGCAACGACAGCAGTAGCAGGCAATTATTCCCTTTCATTAGGGACAGTCCTTTTTAAGTTTTGTGGGGGGTTTTGAATTTTGAAAACAAAAAGTAGCTATTCACAAACCATTGCTCCACTGCAGTCACACAACTGACAGAAACTGAAATTTTCCCCTAAGCCGACTGGAAAAAGATGTCCTAGAAGTAAGCAGAAATGGTTGTGCCCCCTAAATTGCCCACTGTAATGTACAACCAGACATGGAGAGGATGGCACAGAAGATCTGGGCAAAGCAGCAGCGATATTTAATCATCAGTTCAGACCATCTGCAACTGTTTTGCATAAGCACATAAAGTTTATGGGTTCCGAAGCTTCACGCAAGTTACCAGGTGCTTGGGGTTGGTTGCATTGTCCTCAGGTCCACCAGGGGCTGCTTTTTGCATTCTCTCTGGGCCAGGGTGCTCAACAAAAGGCACCATGCCCACACTTTCTGAGCCAAGCCTGGCACTGAGAGAGAGCTGCTTTTTGATTAAGCCAGAACACAGATTAAATGTTTAGAACTAAAGATTCTGAAAACAACCTAGGTAGGAAAGTAATTATCCCAGGGAGAGCACAGCTTCAGCTGCAGCCCTCTGCAGCACAAAGGAGGATTCTATCCCCTTCAACAACTAAGCTGGCCGGATTGCTGCCCTACAATCTCTTCTCCAATCTGCAGCGATCTTTTAAAACATAAACCAAGTTCTTTATGCTTGTTGTTCTGCTACTCCTCATTTTAAAACACCTAATGGCTTCCCGTTGTACTGAGAATAAAGTTCAAACATGTTAGGGTTCTGCCTCCTTCCCATAACTGGCCTCCCTGTCCTTATCTCAACAGTCCCCTCTTCACTGGCCACGCTCTAACCATACAGACTGAAACATGACAAGTCAGTTCTCACCTCAGGGTCTTCCTGTTGGTTTTTCCCTTGGACTAACCTACCCTGCTACTCCCACAGCTCTTCACGTGGCTGGATCGTTCTCGTCTCAAATGTCACTGCTCAGAGGGGTCTTCCAGAACCTTCTGAAGTAAATAAAATGGCTCTCCCATTACTGTATTAGCCCATTTCCCTCCTTCATATCCCTATTTTAAATTATCTTGTTTTTGTTTATCTTGTATATTTGCTTCTTTAAGCATTCTTATTTTTTTGTATTTGTTTTTCTTGTTTATTGCCTGTTTTGCTTCCCTGGCTATAATTTCATAAAGACAAGAACTGTGGCCATCTTGTGTATCATTCTATTTCCACTGTCTAGCATAACATCTCACATTTAGTAGGCATCTAATACATATACACTGAATGATTAAAAAATAAAAGGTTCAATGTGGAGCATTAATCCAAATGAAATGTGGATTGTCTCACACCCTGTGAGCATATGCCATAATGCCCAAGAAACAACAATAAATAGCATTCTATTTCTTCACCAACCTCTGGTGTATGACTAGGAAACAATGGCAGAGGGAGATAAGACCAAGACAGAAAACTCACAGTCTGTCAAAGTTGCAAAGTTGGAAAATCTGCAAGCCCTGTGGGTCAGGTTTGGCCCAAACTGTCCTTGATAGGAGGATTAGATGGGCCAGACATGGTAAACACTAATGCACGGGGGCCAAAGTGTGGTCTTAAGGGTCTAGCTAGGGCACAACACGCCATATGAGGCACACTTTGGCCCCAGTGCATTAGTGATTACCATGTCTGGCCCATCTAATCCTCCAGTCTCAGCCATCCAGAGTCCTTGATAACGGTGAGTCAGCATTTAGGAGCTAGAGAGCACATACCAAGCCTAAAGGTGTGTGTGTTTGGGAGGTAAGGGCACAGGATATGAGAGAGAGCAAGCCAAGAGTCAAGCACAAGACAGGAACTAGACAGAGACATAAATAGGACAAGAACAAGCATACTGGGCTCGGCACCTGTAGCTCAGCGGCTAGGGCGCCAGCCACATATACCAGGGCTGCCAGGTTTAAACCCGGCCCAGACCTGCAGAACAATGATGACAACTGCAGCAAAGAAATGGCGGGGCATTGTGGTGGGCACCTGTGGTCCCAGCTGCTTGGGAGGCTGAGGTAGGAGAATCACTTAAACCCAAGAGTTTGAGGTTGCTGTGAGCTGTGATGCCATAGCACTGTAACCAGGGCGACAGCTTGAGACTCTGTCTCAAAAAACAAACAAAAAAAAAAGAACAAGCATACAGGGTCTCAGGTGACTGAGAGAATGTGGGCACAATGAACATGTAATTCATAATGATGATCCTGAGACCACACTGTGACCTACTGAGAAAGGTAAATGTACATGTTTTAGAGAGATTGCCGAACAAAATGATAAAAACTACAACTTCTGCACATATCAAAGAAGAGATGGCATTGTCATACACAAAGCACTACTCTCAACTATTTCGGCAGCAAGTAGTTTGGATCCCGAGACAAATTTCTTTCCCTCTGGCCTCTGGCTTCTCCATGTGTAAACGGAGGAGGCTGAAATACATCATACCCAGGCTTTTCCTCGTTTTAGCATTCTCACCCCACTCACAGCCTTCAGTTATCTGGAAAATCTGTTTATGGGGAACACCACATTTTCCAACAATAACAGGTAAATGAGTTAGTCCAATTCAATACAGCCTGTACCATTTTTTGGAAAAAGGAACCTCATTATGGGTTTCTTTCAGCTACAACCCTCAATTAATCAGTGGGAATGCCTTTATTGCTGAGCTTCAGCATTCTGTTAATTCTTTGGCATTTCTATAATACCATCCTCTGCCAACAGAGTTTACTTCTGGCCAGAGCCCCACTCCGTGTTTCGGCTTCTCTGTAAATAATTCTATAACCTTGAGATGTTCAAAAGTTTCCCTTATCAGTCTGGTAAGATATTAGCTGTTCCAATGGAAGCATTAATGTTCAGAGAGGCTGCTAAAAGATAACACAACAAATTACAACTAGAACACTTTTCTTTTTATCCAAAGCTGCAAAGTATAATAGCATTCCAACATTATATGCCAGCAGAGGACTGATACACTGCTGATGTTTAAGTCTATCAAAGATCCCAAAAGAAACTCTAAACTCTGATGCTCTTGGGAAGGGGGGGGGTTTCAAATAAAAAATGTAATCAATCCTCAATTTTATGTATCAATAGAATGAATAATGAATAATGCCAAACTGTTTAATCATCAATCATATTTGTTTTTGGAATAAAGACAAGAGACATACCATGATACTCTGCTTGGTTTCTCAGTTCAGAGACTCTGGACATTGCCGGATAGTTAGTTAAAGAGAAGTCCAAGGAATCAAAGTAGATAATCTGCTTACTAGAAACCAATAATCTAAAATGAGTTAAAGATGGAAACGCAGTATGGTAGTCTAACTAGATCTTTCAATAGAATCCATGTTCTATTTGCAAACCACAATGGAGTTGGAGTCCTAATACTTTCAGATCAGTCACTCCTGGAAATCTATGGAAAATGGCGTGGAACCACAGGTATAAGTCATTTTATTGTATGACATTCTAGACACAGAATATCCATTTTCTATAAATTGAAGGATCGCAGTAACCTTTCATCAAGCAAGTCTATGAGTGCTATTTTCCAAACAGTGTGTGTTCTCTTCATGCCTGTATGTCACAATGCCTCAACCATTTTAATTATATCTGTTAAGGTGATCTGTGATCCTTGAGGTTACTATTGTAATTGTTTGGGAGCATCACGAACCACACCTTGTAAAATAGCGTACTTAACTGAGAGCGCCAGCCTCATATACCAAGGGTGGCAGGTTCAGACCTGGCCCCAGCCAAACTGCAACAACAACAACAAATAAAATTAGCTGGTTGTTGTGGCGGGTGCCTGTAGTCCCAACTACTGGGGAGGCTGAGGCAAGAAAATCACCTAAGCCCAGAGTTGGAGGTTGCTGTGAGCTATGACACCACAGCACTCTACCGAGAGCAACAAAGTGAGACTCTGTCTCTCAAAAAAAAAAGAAAGAAAAAATTGTTTGTGTTCTGATTGCTCCAGTGACTGGCCAGTCCCCCATCTTTCTCCCTCTCTTTGGGCCTCCATATGCCCTGAAAAACATCACTATTGCATCATGGCCAGTTAATAAGCCCATGATGATCTCTAAGTATTCAAGAGACTACAAACGATTTAGCTTTAGTAGAAAGGCATGTCAAAAGCAACAAAAGACTGAAAGCTAGGCCAAAAGATAGGCCTCTTGCACCCACGTTGTGAATGCAAAGGAAAACTCTTAAAGCAAACTGAAAGTGCTATTTCAATAACATACGAATAACAAGCAAGTCAAACAGCCTATTGCTGATATGGAGAAAGTTTGAGAGCTCTGGATAAAAGATCAAACCAGCCACAACATTCTCTCAAGCCAAAGCCTAATCCAAAGCAAAGCCCTAACTCTCCTCAATTCTATGCAAACTGAGAAAGGTCTGGAAGCTGCACAAACAAGTTTGAAACTAGCCAAGGTTGGTTCATGGGGTTTGAGGAAAGAAGCCGTCTCCATAACGTGAAAGGGAAAAGTGAACCAAGATGGCTACATTAAACAACAGATTTTCAGTGTAAATGAAACTGATGACATATAAGACCTTGATAGCTAGAAAGAAGTCAATTCCTAGCTGCAAAGTTTCAAAGAACAGGCTGACACTCTTGTTGGGGGCTAATACAGCAGGTAATTTTAAGTTAAAGCCAATGCTCATTTCATCTATCCGAGGACCCCAAGAATGATGCTAAATCTACTTGCCCTGGGCTATATAAATAGAACAAAGAGCCTAGATAAGTCTATCTGTTCACAGAATGGCTTATGACTATTTTAAGTTCACTGTTGAGAACTACTACTCAAAAAAAATAATAGTAAGATTCCTTTCAAAATACTATTGCTCATTGATAATCTACCTGGTCACTCAAGAGCTCTGATGCAGATGCATAAGATTAATGGTGTTTTCATACCTGTTAACATGATACCCATTCTGCAGCCCATGGATCAAGGAGTAATTCTAACTCTCAAGTTTTAGTATTTAAGAAACACATTCTTAAGGCTATCTCTGTTATGAATACTGATTCCTCTGATGAATCTGGGTGATGCAAATTAGAAACCTTTGGAATGGATTCACCATTCTTCATGCCATTGAGAACATTTGTGGGCTCGGCACCTGTGGCTCAATCGGCTAAGGCGCCAGCCACGTACACCTAAGGTGGCGGGTTCGAATCCCCAGCCCGGACTCGCCAAAAAACAACAATGATGGCTGCAACCAAAAAATGGCCAGGCATTGTGGAGGGCGCCTGTGGTCCCAGCTACTTGGGAGGCGGAGGCAGGAGACTCGCTTGAGCCCAGGAGTTGGAGGTTGCTATGAGCTGTGATACCATGGCACTCTACCCAGGGGGATAGCTTGAGGCTCTGTCTCAAAAAAATAAAAAAAGAACATTTGTGATTCATGGGAGGTCAAGATATCAAAAAATTTTTTTTTGGCCAGGGTCAGGTTTGAACCCACCACCTCTGGTATATGGGGCCGGTGCCCTACTCCTTGAGCCACAGGCACCACCCTAAGACATCAAAATTAAAAGGAAGGAACTGATTCCAACTCTCACAGATGACTTTGAGGGGTTCAACATTGCAGTGGATGAAGTAACTACAAATATGGTAGAAATAGCAAAATAACTATAATTAGAAGTAAAGCCTGAAGATGTGACTGAATTACTACAATCTCATCATGAAACTTGAACAGATGAGAAACTGCTTCTTATGGATGAGCAAAGAAAGTGGTTTCTTTTTTTTTTGTATGGTTTTTGGTCGGGGCTGGGTTTGAACCCGCCACCTCCAGCATATAGGACTGGTGCCTTACTCCTTTGAGCCACAGGTGCTGCCCAGAAAGTGGTTTCTTAAGATGGAATCTGTTCCTGGTGTAGATGCTATGAACACTGCAAAAGATTTAGGATGTGACATAAACTTAGTTGAAAAAACACCAGCAGGTTTTGAGAGGACTGACTCCAATTCTGAAAGAAATTTACTGTGGGTAAAATGCCACATGCTAAAAGAGAAATCTTTTGTGAAATGAAGAGTTGATCAATGGGGCAAACTACATTGCTGTCTTATTTTTTTAAATTGCCACACTCAACCTAACCTTCAGCAACCACCACCGTGATCAGTCAATAGCCATCAATATCAATGGCAAAATAAGGACAATTCACTGAAGGCTCAGATGACCATTAGCATTTTTAGCAATAAAGTATTTTCTAATTATGATATGTGCATTTTTTAGACATAACCCTATTGCACACTTAATACACTACAGCATAGTACAAGCATAACCTGTACTATATGCACTGGAAAATCAAAAAATTCATGTGATCTGCTTTATTAGGGGTGATCTGGAAGTGAACCTTCAGAACCTTGGAGGTACGCCTGTATTTAGCTGAAGTATCATACTACAGAGCCAAATGGCTGGCCTTGGAGAAGGTAGAGGAGGTATCAGAATTCCTGCTACAACTTCTTCTAATTCCAGTTCCTCTACAGCTATACAAGACTCAAACCAAACCCAACCACTTCCTTTAGGATACTAAGTGTGGGGGGGGGGTTAATTTGTAAATGAGATTCCTGGTACTAAATGAGAAGAAAACTGAGATGTCTTAGTGATAGTAAAGAGATCTCCAGGGAGGAGGGGGGAGATCTAGGGGAAAGAATTACTGTGTTGATGGCATAATTCTTGCTATCAGTGACTGCTAACTGCGGTAGAACATGGTTGTGCTTTAACTACTGAGAACATTTCTGTACTGTGGCATGTGTAGGTGACAAACTATTCTCATTTCATTGCATAACACTCTAAATCTTAATCTCCAAGGGACTAATAACCTTGAGAATACTGAAGTAGCTTTGTAGAATTCAAGAAAAACTTTTCTGTTTGTTTGTTTGGAGCATGTGTGTTATTTGCAATGATATCAACAAAGAAAATTAACAGCTAATATCTACTGGGAACTTACTATGTGTCAGGCACTATATTACTTAGCACTACTCACACTGTCTCACTCAATCCTCTATTTTAACAAAAGATGGTGAAGTAGAAATTTTTTAAGGATAGTACAGCAAAGATAGATATTATAATATAATCTTCATTTTAAAGATGAGACCTGAAGGTTAAAGTAATTAACTGACCCAAGGTCACACTGCTAGCAAGTAGCAGAGCTGGGGTTCAAATGTAGGCAATCTGAGTCAGAGTTTACGTTCATCTACTATACTAAACATCAAAAGATACCTAATAGGCAGACTCAGAAAGGCATATGGTTTGAATTACTTTCTCCAATAGTGCTGAAAAGCCATTTTGAACCATCCATATTCTCCAAGATAGCCATTTTTATATAGGAAAACTTCTCTATTGAGTTAAATCTTAAAAATTCAATCCCCCAATTTAAACAATAACACCAAATGAGAGAATGCAGAAAGGTATGCCTGTCTTCCTCAAGTTCACCTCCAAAATGAGGAAGCCAACTCATTAAGACCTATCTCCAAGGAAGCTGGAATAGGTAGGACTGAAGTTTATGACTGGAGAAGGGTTCTCTGTTAGCCTATAGAAGAAATAAACCCACATTTGCCATGCCTATATGAGATCCACAATGATAAAAAGACCTAGTAGGAAGCTACTCATTTGACCAAGTCTTAGAGTCTAAACTTGAGGTGGTGGTGGGTGGAGCAGAAAGGAATGGAAAAAAGACTCCTGAAGATGCAGCACCCCCTCCATGAAGCCTTCCCCAACTTCCTACTGGCAGAGCCTTTGTGCCACATCTTGTTCATGCCGCCATAACAGCACCAACACTTGGAAGTTGGATTCCAAATCCATAGTCTACCCCTATTACACTACAAGCTCCTAATTCCAGTTCCTCTACAGCTATACAAAATGATGTGACACAATCATTTTCCTATCCAGACTGCAAGTTAATCACTTTCATATCCTAACACCTTCTTGACTCCTAAGAGAGGAACTAACCCCTCTGCTCATGAGCTTGTACGATCCATGAGGAAAGAACCTTGTCTTTCATCTCTGAGCCCTTTCATCTTTGAGAAATAGCTCCAAGGCTCCTTTCAAGTCTGCTGAATATCAACACCCCTAACTAAAATGCAAAATTAGCCATGGGGACAGGCACAGGAGGAAGCAGAGAATTATGTGATACTAGAACACCTAGTCAGAATATTCAACAGACATATGAAACACAAATCAGGACTAGAGAGCTAAGAGCTTTCTACGAAAAGGTACTAAAAGGAAAAGAATGAATAAGTTATTCTAAAAAGATGAGGAACAGGGTTAGAGTCAAACTCTAGTGACGAATAGAGAGAAATGAGGCCCAACAAAATTTTTGGCAAAAAAAAAACACTGTCAACATTCAAGAATGTGGGTTTTGAACATTTTATAAAATAACTGACCAGTACTCTTCAAAAATAAAAGACAAGAAGGGAGTAAGGAAATATGACAATTAAATGCAATGAAAGAGCCCAGAACAGAAAAAGACCATTATTGGACATACTGGGACATGTGAATTAATGTTTCGGTAGCAGTTTAGTTACTAATGCTATATAAATGTTAATTTCCCAGTTGTGTTCATCATGCAATGGTTATGTAAGATGTTAACTTTAGGGGAAGCTGGATGAGGAATATATGGAATTTTTGTAAATTTTCCTTAAGTTTAAAATTAATTCAAAATAAAAAGTTAAAAAAACCCAAAGAATATAGGTTTTGTAGCAAGAGCAGCAAGAAATGATGACAAGGAAAACCACTCAGAAACTGAAGTAACAGGTGTGAATCAAATTTTCCTGAAGTCTAACATGAAAGCAGAAATACAGACCAACAAATAGCTGGTAACAGAGTAAAGGCTTTCCAAAAGGGGAAACACCACAGCACAGTTGACGGCATATACCAATTCATTCAATCACTAAACCACCACTTAATTAGACATCAACTATGGCTGACACTCTGCTAGGCACTGGTTCCTACCTCTAAGTCTACAGTCTAGTAAAGAATGTGTGCAAGGAGGCACATAATTATGTTTCGTGAGTGTGAGAAGAATGAGCTAGAGGAAAGAAAGGATGAGAAGATGCAAAGGGAGGAAACGAATTTTTAAAAATCACTCAGGGGCCAGTCGTGGTGCCTCACACCTGTAATCCTAGCACTCTGAAAGGCCAAGGCAGGAGGATCGCTTGAGTTCAGGAGTTTAAGATCAGCGTGGGCAAGAGCGAGACCCCCATCTCTACTGGTGCATTATGGTGGGCACCCAGCTACTCAAGAGGCTGAGGGAGGATCACTTAAACCCAGGAGTCTGATGTGAGCTAGGGTGATGCCATAGCATTCTATCCTGGGGCACTCTATCCAGAGGCAACAGAGTGAGATTCTATCTCCAAAAAATAAAAACAAAAACGTTAGGCAAAAGACAAAATGAAAACACTCTGAAATGGAAATATCAGTGAGAATAGCTTTTTATTATTCAGTCACACTTCTAACAAAAACTTCAAAAAGTACTAAACTCATGCATAAAGAGTATACTTCATGATGCTGCAAAATGACATGATTAGAATCATATTCTTAGGGTTATAGGTAAGATGAGACTACTACAGAAGGAAAGATATATTTGAGCAACAGTATTCAGACTTTCAGTGATGTTTCTTATCCACACAGCAACAACAAAAAAACAAATAGAAAAGCTCAATTACACAACTGCAACTACTATGTTAAGAACAAGACGAGAAATACAAATGATAAACACATAAGAAAAAAAATGCTTATTAAAGCAACCTTCAACTAATATTTTATATTCCTACTAGACCAACAGGAAAAATATATAACTAGTACTGTCAAGATTGCAACAATTACAATGGAATACACAGTTTACAGTTAGTACTATAAACTGATAAAGGATTAACTCCACATGAGCACTATGGATTACTTATTTGCAGCTGAGAGGACCCCATACTCTCCTGCCATCCCCCTCCCATTCACCCAATGCTCTGAACATTTCACTCTGAATATTAAGAGTTTTTGCTCTTAATACAGTCCCAGTCAAGAATGACTATCTCCCACCTACTTAACCATCCACAGAAATTCCTCTCCATTTATCAAGGCTGGGATTCCAGTGTCATCTCCCTTTTCTTCAATGACCCAACCAAATCCATTCCCATCAACAGATCCCCTCTCTGGGCACAACCAGTCTTTCCTTTCATTACACTCCCATGCTTTTATTCATACAGTTAGTTGTTTAAATGCCTGTCTCATTCCTTAAGTCATGAATTCTTTGTTGTTGTTGTTATTGCAGTTGTTGTTGCTGTTTAGCTGGCCTGGGCCAGGTTCGAACCCACCAGCCTGGGGCTATGTGGCTGGCACCCTACCCAGTGAGCTATGGGCACCTCCCAAAATCATGAATCCTTAATAATTTTAGTATGTGCAATACTTAGCACAGGAGATGGCACATTGTAATAACTAACAACAGATGGAAGGAAGAAAAAAACACCACTATAATATTACCTCAAAGAACAAAAGCCCAGGAAGCACCTAAATACCCAAATTATAGAAAAATACTAAATGGTCTATCACTCACAAAAAAAGCAAACATATATTAAAAATAAAATGAAAGCTTAATAACATAGAAAATATTTCTGGCTATGTTAAATTAAAAACACAGAACACAACACAGTATGTATACAATGATTATAGCCACATCAAATACACAAGGACTATGAGAATAGAAAAATGTATGTTGGAGTGGGGTAGTTTTCCTCTTCTCAAGTATTTTCTTTAATACTGTTCCTGTCAGTTTATCATCATAAAAAAACTTTATTTCAAAAGAAAGAAAGAAGAGAGGGAGAGAAGCAAGTTTAGAGATTCCTCCAAGCCCCTGCAACCCAAGGGAAATGCTATTACTGACAGGTGCCAAGAGGAGTGGAAGTCTGCAGTATCACCAAAACCAAGGGGCCCAACCTCAATTTGCCTCGAAGAGAATTCCTCTCATGTCACAAGCTGCACTAAATGTGAATTCTTTATTGCAAAACTTTGGAGGTAAGAACTTTTTCCAGACATCTGTGGAATTAGTATTAATGAGAGTGCCCTGCAGTTCATACCCATGCCTGTGCAGCAGAAACTTCTCAGACAAAGCACTGCCAGGCACACTTCTTGATGAGATGTCTAAGCCTGAAGGCATCAAAGGTGTAAATTTCCATATTGGAAACATAACTGGTTTCCTCTTGAAGACTTTTTCCATCACCTCCTGTCCACACTGTAATTCTCCAGTCTTCTCAAATGAATAGTTAACATATGTCAAGGATATAAGGCATACACGGAGGTGCTTGGTGCCTAACTCAATTACTTGTAGAAGAACCAATCTCAGCAGAAAATTGGAATCTTCCCACGAAGTTACTCAAAAAAATGAAAAAAAAAAAAAAGTTTTTTTTTGAGACAGGCTCTCACTCTTTCGTCTGAGCTAGAGTGCCACGATGTCCTAATAGTGCACTGCAACATCAAACTCCTAGGCTCAAGTGAGCCTCCTGCCTCATCATCCTGAGTAGCTGGGACTACAGGCACACACCACCACGTCCGGCTAATTTTCCTATTTTTTTGTAAAGACAGAGTCTCACTATGTTGCTCAGGCTGGTCTTGAACTCCTAGCTGCTCACCTCAGCCTCCCAAATGCTAGGATTACAGGTGCCTGGCCCCAAAATGAAATTTAATAAGCACCCAAAAAGAAAACCTTCATTTCTTTCTTTTCTTTATTAAAAGTGTTAAATACTTTTAATAAACAATTCCTCACGCTGCATGTTACTTTTCCTTGCTTAGTCTCTGAATTTCAGGAGTGGAATTCACCTTAGTCTCTGCATTTTAGGAATGAGAAGAACCAGAAGTCATGGTCTCCTAATTTTACAAGTAAAAAAAAAAAAATTATGTACAGAGAGGGAAAATGACTTGTCCTAAGTCACCCAGTTAAGTAATAATAAAGTAGGATTAAAACCCAAATCTCTGGTGGCACCTGTGGCTCAAGGAGTAGGGCACTGGCCCCCATATGCCGGGATGGTGGGTTCAAACCCAGCCCCAGCCAAAAACTGCAAAAAAAAAAAGTTTGGGCAGTGCCAGTGGCTCAAAGGAGTAGGGCACTGGCCTCATATGCTGGAGGTGGCAGGTTCAAACCCAGCCCCAGCCAAAAACCGCAAAAATAAGTAAATAAAAAGGAAGCTTTAAAAAAAAAAAACCGAGATCTCCCAGATTTTCAGCCCCAATTCATTCCATTATATCAAGCTTTTTTATTCCTTAAAATCTCTGGAGCCCTTGGCATAAATAATTAGTACCACAGAATTTTAAAGCTAGAAGCGACCTCAGAGAGAGTCTTAACTTAATCCCCACATTAGGCATATAAGGAAACTGAGGCCCAGAAAGATTAAGTGATTTGCTCTCAATCTCTTGAATGGCAGGGAAAAAGTATAACTTAAGATCAAAAACCCACAAACCAATGCCCATGAGAAGGGAGGAGAATGTCTCAGCTGGAGAAAATTTTTAAAGGAATGTAGTTTGTTCTGGCTCAGGGGATCACAATGTATAGTCCAGGGGTCCTCAAACTTTTTAAACAGGGGGCCAGTTCACTGTCCCTCAGACCGTTGGAGGGTCGAACTGTGGGTCCTGGGATGAGTCAGCTGCTAAGCAGGACAGGCAGCAGCAGCAAAAACACCCAGCAGGCCAGATAAATGTCCTAGGTGGGCCACATGTGGCTCATGGGCCGTAGTTTGGGGACATTTGGTATAGTCCCTGAACCAGCTGCTTTGGCATCACTCAGGATCTGGTGAGAAATGCAAAATTTAAAGTACCACAGGAGACTAACCGAATCAAACTCTGAAGGTGAGTAAAATCAAATCAGCAACATCATACCCTTACGTCCCCAAGATGTGAACTTCAGTGATTCAGCTGAGTCTGCTTTCTAAATAATAACTATAATCAATGGATCTTAAGATTTATGCATTCCTCTATATGTGTACTCTACTTCAAATTTTTAACTTTTTTAAAATCTGAAAACAAAATAGAAAGCTACGTTTTTAGGTGTTCAGTGGGTTTCAGTTCTGGCTCTGTTCTTTAATGGCTATTTGACTTTGGGCAGATAACTAAACCTCTCTAGCTTGAGTTTCCTTTTCTACAAAATAGGTGTGCCATCTACCTCGGAGGGCTTGAGAGTTAAACGTGAGAACTTGTCTGAAAGCACTTTGGCTCAACCTCTAGCATACTGTAGACAGACTACAGCACAGTGGTTAGGAGCCCCAGCTATAAAGTAAGACTGCCTGAGTACCCTGGCCCGGCCACTACTGGCTAGGTGCCTAAGATAGTAACTTTTTTGTATCTCAGTTTCCTCATTTGCACAACAGGGATTAAAAATAGTATCTTCTTCAGCTGGGAATGATGGCTCACACCTATAATCCTAGCATTTTGGGAGGCTGAGGCAGGTGGATGGCTTGAATTCAGGAATTGAGACCAACCCCAGCAAAAGTGAGACCTCATCTCTACTAAAATAGAAGAACTAGCCAGATGCTGAGCCTGGCACCTGTAGTCCCAGCCTACTACCTGGCTAAGCCAAGAAGATCTCTTAAGCCCAAGAGTCTGAGGTTGCTGTGAGCTATAATGATGCCACAGCACTTCACTCAAGAGGACAGAATGAGACTCTGTCTCAAAAGAACAAACAAAAAAACCCCCACAACACTAACTTCCACATATGGTTGTTATGAGGATTTAGAGATGCTGAAGGTAAGTAAAGTATCTTTCATGTCTATAAAATCTTACTGTTTTCAAAGAGCTTTGGTATCCAGAAACTTACCTGATCTTCATGACTTTCCCCAAAAGGATATGTGCATTTGACTGAGTATGGACTAGATTCCAGACTCTACCATCTTTTAGGAAGCAAAAGAGTGGACACAGATCTTACAGAAAGGAAATCACATGAAAAATACATGTGGGAAATGAACACAGCTGGAAATGAAACCAGGATTCTGATTTCAGTTCTTCCCATCACCTTGGCCTACAACCTCAGGTAAGTCTCTCTATCTGACTGGGGTTCACGTTTCCTCTGTAAACAAGTGGGCTGAATCACATTACCTATAGCATCTCTCAAAATAAAATACAAAGTCTATATCATGGCCCAGAAGGAAGGCCTACATAATCTGTCATCTGCCTATATCTCTGCCTTCATCATCTACCATTCTCCTGCTCACTCACCCCATTCCAGCTACCTCTATATTCTTCCTGGTCCTCTAATAGGCTGTTCCCTTTCCCTCCATCACTGTGCCCCCTTCACATGACTGCTCCTTCTCAACCTTGAGTCCTTTAACATTCATTCCTCGGAATTCTCCAACCACATTATCCAAAGGAGCAGATCCTATTCCCCACTCAGATGTTATTTTCTATAGCAGCACTGTCCAGTAAAAATAAAAGCTGCAAACGGACCACTTAATGTAAGTTTACATTTTCCAATAGCCACATTAGAAAAGTTTTTTAAAGGTGACACTAATTTGAATAATGTATTTTCTTTAGCCCAATGAATCCTAAGTAGTATGTTTCAACAAGTAATCAATATAAAAATTAAGATATTTTACATTATTTTCACCTATTATCCAAAATACAATCATTTAATCAATATAACCAATAATCAGTAACCAAACCAGTAACTGATGTGATCAGAATGACCATGCAATCAGTATGTTTAAACTTACTTATTTCATACTAAGTCTTCAAAATTCATGGAGACTTTAAACTTACACCACTTCTCAATTCAGACTAGTCACATTTCAAGCGTTTGACAGCCATATATAGCTAGTAGCTACCATGTTAGGCAGTGCAGCTCTGCCTCTCACATGGTGGACCTTATTGAATCACAAGACGGGGATGGGCCATGGATTTGGGAGTAGCAGTCAGAACACCCTGAGCTCTAATCTTAGCTTTTAGTTTCCAACTGTCTTTGGACAAGTCTTTTCTGCCCTCTGGGCCACGGTTTCCCCATAAGAACCCTAAGCAAGGACAGGAAGATTCCTAGAAACCTATCCCTGTCTAAAATCCCAAACATCTCCCAAATGCCACAACTGACATGGGCACAGCCTTCTACACTTTAAAATGAGCTCTCAAGTATTTGGTGTTGGCCTCAAATACCCTATGAGGCAATTATTCCTATCTCCATTGTGTAGATATAAAAACTGAGGCTCAAAGAAAGGGCAACAGCTTGTCCAAAAGCCACACAGCCACTCATTGGAAAACATGGGGTTCAAATCCAAGAGAGACCAGGGCCACCACTACCTCAATGTTGAGGGGAGAAGCGAGCTGAGAGGGGATGGTTATGAAAACAGAACAATTTGAGGCTTCAGGGGAGTTGAAGGGAACCAGGCCTCGGGGTAGGGAGTAGAGGTGAAAGAGTTCAGGCCTTGAGAAAGAATCAATTGAAAGAGTCCACCAGGGCCTCTGGAAGTGAAGACAAACGAGAATCTAGGACCCCGGATGGCATGACAAGAGAGAGGGCCTGGGAGTGAGATGAGTGGTGGTGAGATGAAGGGACTCTGACCCCATGCCCCTGCCTGGGTGAGGAGGTCGTCCTTCAGCCCTTCTCCCCCTCATACCTGGTAACTCAGAAGTTCGCCCACGTCCATGGTCCCCGGCCCCGCCAACAACCGGTACACTGGTTCCCTCGACTTGCTCCTAGACTCCTGGGGCCTCAGCAGCTGCTCTTGCCACACTGCTGTAAAGCGCCACGAGTAGGGCTGCAGAGCCAATGGGGTAAGAGTGCTCCACGAGTGAGAGGGCCACACTACGGTAAAAGGCAGCGGTACCGTAAAGCGCGCTACATTTGCGACAGTACTGCTTCCGCCCAGAACCTCAAGGGGGCGGGGAAAGGGGCGGAGACTTGGGGGAGGGAGGATGACCCCAAAGCTACCAACTTTTTATTGCGCGCCAGAATGTCCAAGGCGGAGGGCTAATACTTGACCTGCGCTCTCACAAATGTCTTGTGATTTCTCCTCTTTTTATCCTCATTTCACGGATAAGGAAACGGAGGCTCAGAACAGCACTATAATTACTAGCCGTACTACACTCTACAGTACTTAACTACTGAGCATTTGAAATGTGGCTGGTCTGAATCGAGATATGCCGTAAGTAAAATACATATTGATTTCTGAGACTTAAATTGATTATATGTTAACATGACATTTTTGGATATATTGGATCAAATAAAATATATGATAAAAGTAATTTCCCTCATTTCTTTTTACTTTTTAAATGTGGTTTAGTAGAAAATTTTAAATTGCATGTGTGGCCGGGTATGGTGGCTCACATCTGTAATCCTGGCCCTCTGGGAGGCTGAACCAGGTGGGTTGCTTGAGCTCTAGAGTTGGAGACAAGCCTGAACAAGAGCAAGACCCCATCTCCACCAAAAATAGAAAAACTAGCTGGGTGTTGTGGCAGGCGTCTGTAGTCCCAGCTCCTAGGGAGGCTGAGGCAGGAGGATCGTTTGAACCTAAGAGTTTGACATTGCTGTGCTCTATGATCACACCAAGGCACTCTACCCAAGCTGACAGAGTGAAACTATGTCTCAAAATTAAAATTAAACTTAAAATGGCACCTTCTCTGATATTTCCCCTGCAGCATCTGGCCCAATTTCTTGCACATAGACTGTGCCCAATAAGTAATGGTTAGTTTTTTTCTAAAAAATTGTATATGTAGTTATCATTGTATGAAGCATTTCTAACAGAGAGTGCTGGCTTAGAAAGTGACTTGTCCAAGACTATACAGCTATTACTTTCTTAGAGTGGCTTCTTCAATTCCCTCCTGGTCCAAGCTAGCAGCCCCTCTCCTCATTATTCCCTATCCTAGCACCTCCTCCACTGCATCTATGATTCAGTCTGTAATTTTATACTTAATGATTGACTAGTTTACCTAAAGCTTCATTGACTAGTGTGCAGGCTCCATGAGAGCAGGGATTGTGTACATGGGTCACTAAAAAAGTTTTAAGACTGTCTTTGTTATGGTTCATTATTTCACTTCCAGGAACCAACATCCTTTCTGATTCACCTGTGCAAGTTTCAAATTGCTCAGCTTATGGGTGTTGCTACGAGGGCTACATTTGTTTCCATTCATGCAGATTTTACATTTCTTTCTTTTTTTTTTTTTAAGAGACAGAGTCTCACTTTATCGCCTTCAGTAGAGTGCTGTGGCGTCATAGCTCACAGCAACCTCCAACTCCTGGGCTTAGGCAATTCTCTTGCCTTAGCCTCCCAAGTAGCTGGGACTACAGGCACCCGCCATAAGGCCCAGCTATTTTTTGTTGCAGTTTGGCTGGGGCTGGGTTTGAACCCACCACCCTCAGTATATGGGGTCGGCTCCCTACCCACTGAGCAACAGATGCCGCCCAAAATTTAAATTTCTTGATTTTTGGGTACTTTAAAACTTTCGTAATGATGTACACATGTCATGTACAACACTGTATTATCCCTTAGCCTAGCACAGTGTCTGCTAGAAGCAGATGTATCTCAATGGGCCTTGGGGGCCATGATAAAGAAACTGGATTTTATGATAACAGCATTGAGAAGATTTTTTTTTTTTTTTGTAGAGACAGAGTCTCACTTTATAGTCCTCAGGAGATTGCCGTGACAGCGTCACACCACTCACAGCAACTTCCAACTCCTGGACTTAGGCGATTCTCTTGCCTCAGCCTCCCAAGCATTGAGAAGATTTTAAGTAGGGTAGTTTTGAGACGAGGTTTATATTTTTTAAGGATCACCTATGCAATCTGCTTTGAACTGAGTTTATTTGTATTTCATTTTCCCTTCTCCTTAGACATGAATATAGACTGTGCCTTGCTCAAGAAAACATAATGGTAAGAGTGTACCATTTGGACACAAACAGACCTGTGCTGGAGCCAGCTTGTAAAGACAGGCTTATAAAAGCCCATGGTTAAATTTTCAGGAAGTTTTCGAACTAATTGGCATCAAGTTAATTGCTTGAAATCACCACAACAAGAGTATTTACACCATGTAAATCAGCAAAGACTGCAAATCAGGGTTGTTACTGTTGTTTTCCAGAGAGCCAATTGTTAGCCATCTGCTGGCACACCCCTGATTCTGGTTCTAGTCAAAGTTCTACCACATCTGGCTGTATGCCCTTGGCATATTAATATCTCTCTCTCTCTAACTTGCATTTTCCTCCCCTGTAATGTGACTCATTCATTCATTCAACATGTGTTTAGTGAGAGTGACTCAATCCTACTCTCAATTCTGGGCTCTGAGGAGGTAGAAGTTTAGAAAATAAAGTTCTTGACTTGTTGGAACCTACATTCTAGTTGGGGAGAAAATGTGGAGAAAATATTGTTATGAGTTTCATTTTATAGATGTGGAAACAGGGGCAAACCACTTCACTTCTGCATGCCTGATTTCCTCACCTGCAAAGTGGAGATTCTACCTAATCTACCTTATAAGGTTACAGGGGGGTTGCATGAGATGCTGCATGGCATGCAAAGCTGTTAGCATAGTACCCGGCATAGACAGGTGCTCAGTCAGAGTTTGATGTTAATATTATGAGGAGTTGAGTGAGGTGTAGGCAAAGGAGAGGGCAAGAGGGGAGGAATCAGAGCATTCCTTACACACTTTTCTTTTCAGGCGTTTAATTTTGCCTTGGTATTTTTAAAAACCAGCTTTAAAAACATAGAAATGCTACACAAATCCTCTGAAAACCAAGGTGGTGAAGACCCTGGAATGAGGATAATATACTGTGCTGGGAAGGTGTCCTAGAGGAGGTACCATTTGGAATGGGGTTTAAAGGATGAGAAGAGTTTCCCAAGAGGACATAGTAGGAGAATAGAGACTCTGGCAGGGGAAACAGCATGAGCAAAGACATGGAGATCAATTTTTTTTCTCGTGAACAGGGCGTAGACTGTGTGGAGGAAATGGTAGGAAGTAGGCAAGAGAAGATCACAGACGGGGTTAACAGATTTAGCAAATAAAAATACAGGATACCCAGTTAAATCTGAATTTCAAGTAAACAATGAATTTTTTAGCATAAATGTGTCCCATGCAATATTTAATAACCTCCTAAAAACTTTCTATTGCTTATCTGAAATTCTGATTTCACTGAGTATTCTTTTATTTTGTCTGGCAACCCTAATATTAGAAGACTTTGAATGCCATATTCAGAGCTTTCAATTTTATCTTGAGGAGAAAGTCCATTAATAATTCCTTGGGAACCTCCCCAGGGATGAGGCTTGGGGTACTCATCCTTCAACTCTTAGCTAAATATCACACATCACAGAAGTCTTCCCTGAATACAAGATCTAAGACAGCCCTTCCCTCCCTTCCAGATTTTTTATCAACACTCTTCACCATTATGTTCAAAACACTTATGATTTCTGTTTATATATTTATTTTCTTTTAACTCATCTGGGGTCTGCTTTCCCTTCCAGATTCTAGGCTCCAAAAGACGAGAGACTGCTGTATTCTTTACTATGGTAACCACAGATTCTAACACAATACCTGGCAATTAATTGATAATCACTAAATAGTTGCTGATTTAATACATAAGACAATCAGGCCAGGTGTGGTGGCTCATGCCTATAATCCAAGCACACTGGGAGGCCAAGGTGGGGTAGCTCACCTGAGCTCAGGATTCAACACTAGCCTAAGCAAAAACAAGAACTGTCTCTACCAAAAAATAGAAAAACTAGCCATCTGGGTGTCATGGCAGGCACTTATAGTCCGAACTACTCAGGTGGCTAAGGCAAGAAGATCACTTAAGCCCAAGACTTTGAGGTTGCTGTGAGGTATAATGACACCATGGCACCCAGGATGATAGAGTGATACATTATCTCCAAAAAAATACATAAACCAGTCAGTCTACTGATTGATTCACTTATGCATTCATTCCTGGCCAAAATACTATCAAATATCTTCAAATTCCTACCCTAAATCCTAACAATGTATTTTAGGTTTTTTAATTATTGTTTCAGGTTAATTTGAGGGTACAAAGAATTAGGTTACAATGTTTGCATTTGTTAGGTAGAGTCCCTCTTATAATTGTGTCCCACCCCCAAGAGGTGCGCCATACACCCTAACATTGTGCCCATAAAGTGGGAGCATACCCATCCCCCTTCCTACTCACCTCTCCCCACTCCCTGGTTCCCCCCAACCCCCACCTTGAATTGATTTGAGTTTTTCTCTTATGTAGGTGTATATTAATATGAAGTCTACTGGCTTCATATTAGTATTGAGTTCATTGGATTCTTGCTTTTCCATTCTTATTTATTTTTTATAGACAGAGTCTCACTTTGTCCCCCTCAGTAGAGTACTGTAGCGTCATAGCTCACAGCAACCTCCAACTCTTGGGCTTAGGCGATTCTCTTGCTTCAGCCTCCCAAGTAGCTGGGACTACAGGGGCCCTCCACAACGCCCAGCTATTTTTTTTTTAATTGCCGTTTGGCCAGGGCCAGGTTCAAACCTGCCACCCTTGGTATATGAGGCTGGTGTCCTACTCACTGAGCCACAGGTGCCACCCCTGCTTTTCCATTCTTGTGATACTTTACTGAGAGTGTGTTTCAACTCCAACCCAGTTAATACAGAAGATGTAAAGTCTCCATCTTTTTAAATAAGTGAATAGTATTCCATGGTATACACATACCACAGTTTGTTAATCCATTCCTGGGATGGTAAGCATTTAGGTTGTTTCCACATTTTGGCAATTGTAAATTGAGCAGCAATAAACAATCTAGCGCTTATGTCTTTATGGTAAAATGATTTTTTTTCTAGGTAGATACCTAGTAGTAGGATTGTGGTATCAAAAAGGAGGTTTAATTTGAGTTCCTTGAGGATTCTCCATACTTTCTTCCAAAGAGTCTATATTAGTTTGCAGTCCCATCAATAGTGTAAAAGTGTTCCCTTCTCTCCACATTCACATCAGCATCTACAGCTTTGAGACTTTGTGATGTGGGCTATTCTCACTGGGGTTAGGTGCTATTTTGGGGTGGTTTTGATTTGTGTTTCTTTGATGATCAGGGACAATGAGCATTTTTTCATATGTTTGTTAGCCATTTGTCTGTCTACATCAGAGAAGGTTCTGTTCATATCTCCCAGTGGTAGATGGAATTGTTTGTTCTTTTGTTGTTGATTAATTTGAAATCTCTGTATCAACCCTTTGTCAGATTCATACACTGCAAATATCTTTTCCCATTCTGAAGGTTGTCTTTTTGGGTTATTGTGTCCCTAGCTGTCCAGAAGCTTTTCAGCTTAATTAAGTCCCGTTTGTTTATTTTTGTTGTTGTTGCAATTGCCGCTGAAGTCTTCATCATAAAATCTTTCCCCAGTATGACATCATCAAGAGTTTTTCCCACACTTTCTTCTAAGATTTTTATCATTTCATGTCTTAGATTTAAATCTTTTACCTATCTTGAGTCAGTGTTTGTAAGTGGTGAAAAGTGTGGGTTCAGTTTCAGTCTTTTACATGTGGTTTTCCAGTTCCTCCAGTACCGTTGGTTGAATAGGGAGTCTTTTCCCACTGCATGCTTTTGTTTGGTTTATCAAAGATCAGATGGCTACAACAGACTGGTTTTATCTCTTGGTTTTCTGTTCTGTTCCAATGTCTATGTCTCTATTTTTGTGCCAATACTATGCTGTTTTGATCACTGTCGACTTGTAACCTAACCTGAATTCTGGTGGTGTGATGCCTCTGGCTTTGTTTTTATTACTAAGAATAGCCTTGGCTATACAGATTTTTTTCTGGTTCATACAAAATGAAGTACTTTTCAGTTCTTCAAAGTATGATGTTGGTATTTTAATGGAGATTGCGTTAAATCTGTAGATTGTTTTGGGTAGAATAGACATTTTAACAATGTTTATTCTTCCTAGCCAAGAGCATGGTATGTTCTTCCATTTGTGAATGTTCTGCTATTTATTTTCTTAGGGTCTCTTAATTCTCTTTGTCAATATCCTTCACCTCTTCTGTTAGGTGTATTCCTAAGTATTTCATTTTCCAAAGTGTAGGTACAAGCTCGTCTTGATAGAATTCTGCTGTGAAGCAATCTGGTCCAGACCTTTTTTTAATTGTTGTTGTTGTCATTGGAAGCTTTTTTACTGTTTCTTCAATTTCAGTGCTTGACATTGGTCTGTTCAAGAGATCTGTTTCTTTCTGGTTAAGTCTACAGAGATGGTGTGATTCCAGGTATTGGTCCATTTCCTCTACATTGTCAAAGTTCTGGGCATAGAGTTTTTTGTAGTCAGAAATAATCTCTTGTATCTCTGTGGTAACAGTTGTTATTTCCCTCTTTTCATTTCTGATTGCGTTTGTTGAAGATTTTACTTTTCTGTTTCTAGTTAATCTGGCCAATGGTTTATTCATCTCTTCAAAGAACCACCTTTTTATTTCATTAATTTTCTGAATGATTCTTTTGTTTTCAATTTCATTTCTTTCTGATTTAATTGTGGTTATTTCTTTTCTTCTGCTAGATTTGGAATTGTATTGCTCTTCCGTTTCCATTTCTTTAAGATGACTCATTAGATTACCGATGTGTTCTATTTCTATTTTTTGGATCTAGGTGTCTAATATAATAAATTTCCCTCTTAGGACTGCTTTTGCAGTGTCCCATAGGTTTTGGTGTCTTCATTGCTATGTTCAAGGAAGTTGATGATTTACTCCTTTATCTCTTCCTTGACCCAAATGTCATTCAGAATAAAGTTGTTTAGTTTACATGCCTTTAGGGGGGAATGAAAATTTTTGCTGGAGTTGAGTTCCTTTTATTGCCTTGTGGTCTGAGAAGATACAAAGTATAATTTTAATTCTTTTAATTTTGTTGAGATTTTATTTACATCCTAGGATATGATCTATTTTGGAGAATGTTCCATGGGCTGATGATAATAATGTATACTCCTTAGCTTTGGGATGGTGTGTTCTGTATATGTCTATTAAGCACAGTTGTTCTAAGGTCATGTTCAAGTTTCTTGTATCTCTGTTTAGTTTCTATTTAGAGCATCTGTCTAGCTCTTTAAGAGGATTGTTAAAGTCTCCTGCTATTATGGTGTTATAGGATATCATATTGCTCAAATCAATTAAGGTCTGTTTCATAAATCTGAGATTTATGAATTTAAATTGGGTGCATAAATATTTAGAATTGAAATGTCCTCTTGTTATATTATTCCCTTGACCTGTATGAAGTGTCCATCTTTGTCTTTTTTTACTTTCCTTGTTTACTTACTTGAATTCTTCTTCCCCTTCTGGGATACCTTCTGTACTAGTTCTCCATGGCTCCTGCCCTCTTCTCAGGCTCCTAGAGTCTCCTACTGCCTGCCTGTGCCCCTCAGAGTCATCACGTAGCTGGAGCCTTCCTTCCCAGTCTCACTAAGGGTGACTATAAAGGAGATGTCTCCATTTGGCCATCTTGCTCTGCCTACGACTATTTCAGTTTTAAAGATATGGAAATGAATGTTTAGAAGACCTATGTACAATGTACCAAACAGTCCAAAAATACGTGGTGGTGGTGATGATTTCAGAGTGGCATCCACGAGGTAGCTAGGGGAAGAGCACTACCTGGAATACCAAGTGCTAGGCTGTAACTTTTTAAAGAAATGTAGAAAACTTGGGCAGCACCTGTGGCTCAGTGAGTAGGGTGTTGGCCCCATATACCAAGGGTGGCGGGTTCAAACCCAGCCCCAGCCAAACTGTAACAAAAAATAGCTGGGCATTGTGGGAAATGCCTGTAGTCCCAGCTACTCAGGAGGCTGAGGCAAGAGAATCACCTAAACCCAAGAGCTGGAAGTTGCTGTGAGCTGTGACGCTGTGGCACTCTACCAAGGGTAATAAAGTAAGACTCTGTCTCAAAAAAAAAAAAAGAAAGAAAGAAAAGTGTAGAATACTTACCCTTTCCAGAAAGTTTTTAAATAACTGAGCTGTCTGGGTCCCTTAAACTTCAAGCTTGCAATGCCCCAAGAGGTAATCAGAGTTACCTTCTCCATTTTTCACTGCCCCAGTAAATTATTTATTAGAACAGCCTTTAAGGAAATATCCTCAAAAAAACTCATGAAGTATATTTATCACCAATATTGAGCCCCTACCTTGGGATCTTGAGCTGATTTGAAACATACAACATTGCTGAGGAAATTCTGACTCCTCTGTTTAGGCACTAAATAGATGAAGAAGAGTTACAGAGTAGGAAATGGGAAGGTGAATGTGTTTTCCGGAGACTAGAAGGCAATTTCTGGAGTTCAGGAGGAGTCTATTCCTTCTACTTCTCATTCCCAAAGTTGAGGTCCATTCTGTATTCTATAATATTTGTAAATAATTGTGAACACTGAGATGTAGGTGGTTTAGTTACTTGCCTACAGTCATAGTAACTGGCAAGGCTCCAATTCAAATCTGTCTGACTATGCATTTCACAGAAGGGATTTGGGCTCAGTTAACCTTTCAAATAGTACTGGCACTTATGATCCAGGCACAGGAGATTATTGACTGCTGAAGAGTAATTATCTCACCCAGCAGGTCTCGATTAGACACAAGGAGAATTTATGTTCTTAGATACACTGTGAGCCAAGTACAAACTCCACAGTCATGGATATGCAATGAAAAGGAATTATTTGACAGAGGAGGGGGAAGGTATTTAAGATGTAATAATGGAATTGCAATGATGTTATTAAAAGAGTCTTCATCTTTTAAAGATACATACTTTAAATTATTAAAAAAAAATATGGGGGCAGCGCCTACAGCTCAGTGAGTAAGGCGCCTGCCCCATATATCAAGGGTGGCAGGTTTGAACTCAGCCTCAGCCAAACTGCAACAAAAAAGTAGCTGAGTGCTGTGGCGGGCGCCTGTAGTTCCAGCTCTTTGGGAGGCTGAGGCAAGAAAATCACCTAAGCCCAAGAGCTGGAGGTCGCTGTGAGCTGTGACACCATGGTACTCTACCGAGGGCAACAAAATAAAATTCTATATCTAAAAATAAATTAATAAAATAAATTAAACTGTTAAAAAATAATATGGTGACTAGAATTTGCTTCAAAATAATCAGAGGTGGGGGTAAGTATGAATTTGAGTAGAATAATAGATGAGAGAATTATTGTTGAATTGATAATTGTTGATGGTGAATGAGAGATAAATTGGAGTTTATTCTTCTGGCAACAGGGTGGCAGCAGTGATTCCAGGTACAACACCGCCAAGAATAAGAGAGATCATCTTTTCCTGAGGGTCTTTCTTAGATGAAGGGAAAAGGAAGAAAGGATGCTGGTAGGGACCAACTGTGTCCCTTGCACAAAGAAAGGATTTTGTGGTCGAGTATGTTAGACAGGAAAAAAGAAGTATGTGTGTGTTCCATACCACATGTATGTATGGGAAAGCCATAAAACCAGCATTCACAATGGCCCATAAGAATGTAAAAACTTGATAAACCCATAATTCTGAGAAGCTCTCTCCATCAGTGCCTCACAACAATGATCCTCATGAGTTAGGTCTTCAATAAATGCTTTAATAATAAGGGATAAGGAGAACTATTTGGGCTATCACCATTGGAGGTCTGTAAAAGGACATTGGTCAAAACCATTTGGGTTTGGGAAGTAACTAGATTCCCTAGTTAGTAAGCTGAAGCAGTTGTTCATTACCCAGCCTTGGCCCTAAGGATGTGTATTACAGTAGAACCTTCGTAGTTGACCACTTCCCTACACTGACCACCTGCTTAGATTGACCTAAGTTTCATTGACTGGGCACATACCACATGTATGTATAAGTAGAATAGGCTTAGTTCTTTATGTTGACCACCTCCATGTGTTTGTTATAGTCCTTTGGATGGTCAGCTTACAGAGGTTCTACTATAGTGATGCATTGCTTTGTAACAAGTTACTCCAAAATATAGTGGCTTAAAATAACAATGAGTATTATCTCATGCAATTTCACTGAATCAGGAATTTAGAAGCAGCATATGGCATGGTGCTGGCTAGTGTCTCTCATAAGGTTGCAGTCAAGATGTCAGTCACTTCAAGACGGCTAACTCATATAGCCAGCAAGTTGATACTGGTCGTTGACCAGAAACCTCAGTTCCTTGCCATGTGTTTTTTTGAGACAGTGTCTCAAGCTGTCACCCTGGGTAGAGTACTGTGGCATCATGGCTCACAGCAGCCTCCAACTCTTGGGCTTAAGTGATTCTCTTGCCTCAGCCTCCTAAGTAGCTGGGACTACAGGCACCTGCCACAATGTCCGGCTATTTTTTGGTTGTAGTTGTGATTGTTGTTTGGCAGGCCTGGGCTGGATTCGAACCCTCTGGCTCCAGTGTATGTGGCTGGTGCCCTAGCTGCTTGAGCTATAGGTGCCAAGCTCCTAAATTCCTAATGAACAAAAACAGTGAAATAATGAACACTTACCATGTTATCCTTCTAAGTTTGTAGGTATTTTGTTGTCCATCAAGAGATTATACAAAGTCCAAGCAGGTTAGGTACCAAAGAATGACATTCCCATCACTGGTAGTTACTATGACCATTTTTTTTTTTTTGAGACAGAATCTCACTATGTCGTCCTCTGTAGAGTACTGTGCATTTTAGCTCACAGCAACCTCAAACTCTTGGGCTTAAGTGATTCTCTTGCCTCAGTCTCCCAAGTAGCTGGGACTACAGGTACCTGCCAGAATGCCTGGCTATTTTTTGGTTGTAGTTGTCATTGTTGTTTGGCAGACCCGGGCTGGATTCGAACCTGCCAGCTCCGTGTATGTGGCTGGTGCTCTAGCCGCTTGAGCTACAAGCCCTGAGCCCACTATGACCATTTGATAAATTGAGCATCTGATCAACACTCATTAGATGCCCTGAATTATTCCCAGCAGATATCAATGAAATTACACCAGCAACAATGAAGGCAAGGAATGTTCCTGCCCCTCTATCAGTAAGAGGGGTGACTGCTAAATTCACACTTTCTCATAGAGCAGTGATTCTCAACCTTCCTAATGCCACAATGTATTTTCATTGTTTCAAGGAGGTCAAGACTCACAGGTTGAGAAACGCTATCATAGAGGACCATAAGCACATTAGTATACTCAAAGCTCTGAGCAATCTAGGTAGAAAACTGTTTAACTTTTTTTCACCCAATATTTTCCAAGGTCATGTGACCACAGAAACCACTTTTCATGTAACACGTTAATATCCTGTGGAACCAGTGTTAGGAAAGACATACCTTAAGAAAAATTTATTGGCTCGGTGCCTGTGGCTCAAGCGGCTAAGGCGCCAGCCACATACACCCAAGGTGACGGGTTCGAATCCCCAGCCCGGGCCCGCCAAACAACAATGATGGCTGCAACCAAAAAATGGCCGGGCATTGTGGCAGGCGCCTGTGGTCCCAGCTACTTGGGAGGCAGAGGCAGGAGACTCGCTTGAGCCCAGGAGTTGGA
>CAUYQV010136610.1:0-27021 GCA_963574575.1 Galagoides demidoff | reverse complement strand
GAAAGGTACTTTATTTCCTTGGGTCCACCTCTTCCCCCTCCTCTCAAAATAACAACTTTAAAATCTATATCACAACTAGGGCTCCCTCCTCCCCAAAAGCACTACCTAGGTCTGTGATTTTTTTTTCCAAAGTCTCAAAAAATAGACAACTAATATTTATAAATAAAAGTAAAAGATAATTTTGGGCAGTACCTGTGGCTCAGTGAGTAGGGCACCAGCCCCATATAGCAAGGGTGGCAGGTTCAAACCCAGCCCCGGCCAAACTGCAACAAAAAAATAGCCAGCTATTGTGGCGGGTGCCTGTAGTCCCAGCTACTTGGGAGGCTCAGGCAAGAGAATCACCTAAGCCCAGGAGCTGGAGATTGCTGTGCGTTGTGATGCCACAGCACTCTACCAAGGGCAATAAAGTGAGACTTTGTCTCAAAAAAAAAAAAAAAAAGTAAAAAATAATTTCAAAAAACAGATCATGCCACATCTTATAGACAATAGAAAAAGAAGAAATACTTCAAAATCATTCTACTTAATCTGTATACACTTGATATTAAAATTGGAGAAAATATATTATTATAAAGGAGAACTTACAAACATATTTCACTTATAAATGAGAATGCAGTATCCTAAACAACATATTAACAAGTTGAATTAAAAATTAATGTTTAAGTAATGTACTTTAGTCAAAATTAAATCCAATTTATATTTCCTAAAAAGGAAAGATTTTTAGGTAAATGACTCCTCATTTTTTTTATTACAAATTATGAAATCTCTCTAGGTAACTCTATTGTTCTGCCTGACACACATAATGAATAACAAACTGGCCTTAGAAAAACACATGTCTCAATCTATAATCAAGCCATAAAGGTAGGAATTAAGAAATTTCCATAACAAGGGATTTACTCCTTTACCTTTATCTTCAGGTATGAGAAAATACATACTATCTTCTCCTTGCACAGAAATCAGTTTCCTCTGCTGTAACAGCTGCTTTGCTGATCTTCCTCTTACTGAGTATTCAGAAGCCCCACAGTAATGATGGGTAGGTCACTCAAAAAATTCTTAAGCACAGCAATTTGTTATAATTATTTGTATAACCATTTCACTGGCATGTGGAATTTGTCTACATTAAAATGCCAAAAGCAGAAGTCCTACTTCTTTAGGAGACTACTAGCCTCATAAATTCCACCTCAATAATTTCAATAAAATAACTAAAAGAATTATCTGCTTCTTGGTACTCATTAAAATCATGTAGTTGACACTGTCATTGTAAAAACCAATTAACCAGTGGCAAAATAGAAATGACTCCTAGTAACAATGAAAGGTGGGACTCTTTACACTCTTTGCTATAGTAGTGGATCCTTTAAAGAATCAGCCAATGGATTTAAGCCAAACTTAAGGCATTTGCTGCTCTGAGGATGCTTCAAATCTCAAAAGCAATTTAAAGTTCACAATGTGGATTGGACAGAATCTCAAAACTTTCTAGTACTTTTGGGATGAGGTCCCTCAGAAGCAATTAAAACACAGTTGCTAATAGATCCTAATTGAATTGCAATTCACAAAAGAGCAATAATTCTTCTAGTTTTGCAGTCTCTGGGAAGAGTAAATTAAGGACTGCTCTCCGGTAAAATGGTCAAGACATGGAAATTAGAATTGACAATTTTTAATGGGGGGGTGTGTGGCAGTAATCTGTGACACAATTCAAAATAATACTTTTTGCTTAATAAAAAAATACTAATCACCTTTACTTTGACACTTAATCCTGGAGTCTCAGAGCCCATAAACTTCATTCTAGTCTCAATGGCCCCACTAAACAGCCTTACCCATATGCACATTATAATTCTTCTCACTCACATCCTCTGTTCAAAAACGTACATAATATCCCAGCCTGATTCAACCTCTCAGTTACGCCCACACTGACATGGCACCACATGAGGCAGATCATACAATAATTTCCATGAATGAGCAAAAGTTTCCATGAGTGAGCAAAAGTATACTTTACTTTTAACAAAATAATTACTTCTGACTGGAAGTAATGATTGTACTTATCTTTTGAAATGAATTACCAACCTGAACAATTCAATTATTTTAAATGGATGTTACAAAATTCTCTTCTAACATGGAAACAAAAACATGTGAAGTATTAAAAAGAAGAAAATAAAATTTGACAACAGTGCTTTTTTATTGACAGTGAACAATATTTTTAAAAAGTGATTGAGTGAAAGATGCAACATAATCCTGAAAAATGGGAAAACAAGTTCTGCCATGAAAGATGATATTATATGTTCCTGCAAAGTTTAATCAGAAAATTCTGCAAAACAAACAGATGTTAATTAGAGCCAAATAAGTATAGAGATATAAATAAACAAGTATATAATACAGATGCTTATGATTTATTTCATAAAAATAATTAATCAATTTTTAATATTTGTGTTACCCATGTAAAGGAAATTAGAAATAGTTCAAATTTATCAGAGTATCATGTATTTTTATTTGCTAATCTGGCAACCCTAACTTCCTGTGACCAAGACTTACATGGAATTCAGTCCAAGCCTAATTATCCCACTCATCATCACTCCCAGTTCCAGGCACTTCCAGGCAGTGGAGAGAGTAGGAGCCCCAGATCTCTGAGCAGTACTACTCACAATAATACTGTCAGGCAGAACCAGGCATTGTGGTGGGCGCCTATAGTCCCAGCTACTTAAGAGGTTGAGGCAGGAGGATTGCTTCAACCCAGGAGTTTGAGTTTGCTGTGAGCTAGGCTGACACCATGACACTCTAGTTTGTGCAACAGAGAGAAACTCTGTCTCAAAAAACAAACAAAAATAAAAATAAACTGTCAGACAGTAATGTTTTCAGAACTTTCAAATGAGAAACAGAATATTCAGCATCTTAGTCTGCTTCAGTTGCTATTACAAAATACTAAGGATTAGTTAGTTTATAAACAACAGAAATTTATTTCTAACTGTTCTGGAAACTGGGAAGGTCCTGATCAAGGAAGGGTCTGGCAGATTCAGTATCCGATGAGGGCCTGCTTCCACATATATGGCTATCATCTCACTAGGACCTAATGTGGAAGAGCATGGTGAGGGGTCTCCTGGGATCTTCTATAAGGTGTCTATTCTCATTCATGAGGAGTCCACCCTCAGGACCTAATTGCCTCCCAAAGACCCCACCTCCTACTGCCATCATCTTAGGGGTTAGGAATCCACCATAGTAATTGGTGGGAGGTGGGAAGATAAACATTCAGTTCATCACAAAAATGTATTACTCTAAGCCTCTCCAGTGGATACAAGATTACAACAATATTTATTGTCTCAAATCCACCCAGACACCATGTTAATACCACCTATAGCTACAACCCTTTATCCCTTTCCAGGATGGCAAAAAGAAACAATGAAGGTTAACTTCTAGGGCTCGTGATCAAATACTGCTATTCAGCATTTCCAAGACCTAATCTATCATCCATCTTCTCTCTTTCTGATTTTATTCAATTTAGTACACACTAAGTGAGTACCTTCTACCTTGTTCCAAGAACTAAGTTTGCTTTTGTCCTTAATCCCATTAATTACATTAATCCCCTGCCAGGTAATACAGCATATTATGGAATGGCAAGTCAATGCCTAGGATCTTAATATTTGTGGTCAACTCCTCTAATGCCAACTGCCAGTCTATACCTCAAACAAAGCTGGCCCTAGATTTCCCCTTCACATTGCTTTGCCCCATGCTATATTCTCATACAGAAATCCATGCTTTTTCCTTCAGGGGTGGGCATATACTGCTAGAATTTTCTAACTTCCAGGTCCCTCTTTATCTCTTAGCTATATAGCATTCAAAACCCTTATACCTTTTCCTCAAGAAGCTGGTAACTTTTCCATTTCAGTCTAAAGACAAATTAATAATGCAATTAAGTACCTGGTTCAAGATTCTTCTTTTTCCCTAAAATAATTTATGTCTTTAAAACATGGTGTTTAACTTAATCATGAATAAAACTTTGATATCACAATATGCTTAGAAAATTTAGTTTCATCACCTTACAGTTAGATAAAGGTAATATTTTCTTATGTATCCTTTGAATGGATACAGAACCTCATTTATTTCCTCAAGCTAAAGTTCATCAAAATTGTTGCTATAGCCATGATGCAGCTACATAATGATCAATGTCATTCGCTCTTTTGATCATGAGAGTCTTTCACAGTCTTATTAGCATTCTCCTTCTTGCTTATAGCCTCTCTGTTTCCTAACAGGTGGGTATTGTATAGACTGAAGAGATAGTAAAAGGAAGCAAGCAAATACCAATTAATCCATGATATAAAAAACATAACAGAGACATAAAATTTGTAGCAGTTTAACTATAATTGAAGTGGGTTATTTGCTAAGCCACGTAGTGGAAAAATCAGAAATGTGATTTTAAAAAATACAAAACTACAGATCAATAAATGTTGTTGTGCTAGGAAGAAATGTTTGTATTGGAAAAATAACACAGGCCAATCTAATTTCACTAGGTCAGAAGACAGGTCTTAGTATAAATGATGTATCTTTCTGAATAACTTTTCAATCTAATTAATTATTCAATAAATGACTTACTATAAAGTAAATATTTCTAGTTTCTGGAGATAGCAAGCCAGCGTAAGTTTCTGACATCTGCCCCACTGCAACATGGAAATGCCATAAAATTAAGATAAAAATTTATCAGTCTAAAAAAGAAAATGAAAGTGGAAGATACTCAAGGAAATGGAGTGTAGCCACTGACAAGAAATAGATTAAGAGAGTAGTTTCAATGGTGGTTCTTCCTTGTCTGTGGCATTACCACAGGGATATTATACCTGAAATTCCTCCAGCCTTCACAAGCTAAGGTACACGAGATAATATCAGAGTAGCCCCAAACCAGGAAGTGATGTGTGACTGACTAACTACATGGGTACATAGATCAGCCTACATAGAGAGTTCTCTTCATGGGCTTTATCTCACAGAAAAAGCTAGAATATTTTTATCAATAAAGAAAAAAGGACTAAGAAATGAATGGAGTCTAGAATAAGGCAACTTCTTTAACCAATTTGGGAAAATTTTAGGCCATAATTTATTTGAATACTTTTTCAGTGTCACACATTTATCTACTGCTTTAAGGGCTCTAATAACATGAATATTAGATTTTTTGTTATATTCCCACATCTTAGAAGCTCTGATGCTTTCGCATCTTCTCTCTGATCTTCGGATTGAAGAATGTCTATTTTTCTATCTTCAATTCATTGATTCTTCTTTCCTTTGTCCATCCATTTTCCTGGCAATCCTATCTATGAAATTTTTTATTATTATCATTGTATTTTTCCATTCTAAAATTTCCATTTGGTTCTTATTTATCTTTATATTTTTGCTGAGGTTTTATTTCTTTTCTGAGGCCTCTAGTTTATGTCTTTCATGTATGCATGTAATTGCTCACAGAAGCATTTTTGTAATGAGTGCTTTAAATTCCTGGTCAGATAATTCCTACATCTGTGTCATCATGTTGTTTAATCTGGAATTGTCTTTTATCATTCAAATTGAGACTTTTTTCCTGATTTTTTTGTATGAAGAGTCATTCATTTGCATACTAGATATTTTGGGTACAATGACATGCTGGATCTTAGTCAAATCTTCCGTTTGGGCAAGGTTCCTCCAAAACCATGCCCATTCGGGAAAGGAATCACTGCTTCATTCATGCCAGAGGGGATAGAAATACAAGCTTCTCACATGACCCTCATGACATGATTGGGGTAGGATTTATTACCACTAGGCTCTGATGAAAGTCCCGGCCCCCCAACTAAGCTTTCTTTGAAATTCTGTTGAGGAGTGGAAGGAGAAGGGGTATCTGCTACAGCTAGAAGAGAGCAGAAGTCTGGGCTTCCTACCCGATTTTTGCTGATGTGGGAAGAGTAGGACCACAGTGATTTTCTCAGTGTCTGGCTGAAGTAGGGCAATTATTGCCAAAATATTGTCTGTCTTGCTAGCCTACTCCTTCCCTGGTCCTGTGCCTAGAGAGAACAAGATTTTCTTGGTGCTTTTCTTGTTTGCCCTCATTTGTATTTCCAAGTTGGAGAAGTATCTAGAACTCAGTCCAGGATATGTACAAAATAAAAGGAAAATTCAAGAAACCCACTACGTTTTGTTTCGTTGGGTCTCAAGGCCTCTAGCTGATCTTCTTTCTTCTCCTCATCTTTCAGAGTATTCTTGTGCTTTTGTATATAGCTATACTGACCAGAGTTTTAGCTGCATTTAGCAAAATAGAATTATCTACTGAATCCATTTGTCTGGAAACAGAAGTCTCCTTATATCTATTTTAAAAGTGAAGCCATTATCATAGTATTTCATAAAATAATACTCCAGTTATTAGGATAAACATATTAGAATATTCAAAATCCAGAACACAACACCAAATGTTGGAAAGTATATGAAAACAACAGGAATTCTTTTTTTTAAATTTCAGAATATTAAGGGATATACATATTTGTGTATATACTTTGTTTTATTTTATACAGATTGAGGCATGGATATAAGTACACCCTTCACTCAGGTAGTTACTATGCCCCATTTAAAAACTGGCAAGCTAGTACCTTTTTTGACAATCCAGATGGAACTGGAAATCATTCTTCTAAGTGAAGCAATAGGAATTCTTATTCATTGCTGGTGGCAATGCAAAATCAAATGAACACTTTGGAAGACAGTTTGGTGGTTTCTTACAAAATTAAACATATTCTTACCATATAGTCCACCAATAATATTTCTTGATATTTACCCAAAGGACTGAAAAACTTATGTGCACCCAAAACATGCACATGGATGTTGATAATATCTTTCTTTATAATTGCCAAAATCTACAAGCAACCAAAATGTTCTTCAGTTGATGAACATATAGATAATTTAATTGTGGTACATTCACCAGTGAAATATTATTCAGCACTAAAAAGAAATGAGTTTTCAAGCTATAAAAACACATGAAGGAAATTTAAATTTATATTATTGAATGAAAGAAGCCAGTCTGAGAAGGCTACATCCTGTAAGATTCCAACCAGATAACATTCTGAAAAAAAGCAAAACAATAAACACAGCAAAAAAAGATCAGTTGCCAGAGGCTGGAGAAAGGAAAGAATGAATGGGCAGAGCACAGTGGATTTTTAGGTTTACACTGAAACTACTCAGTGTAATACTAAAATGTCAATACATGTCATTAATAATACATTATAATATATGTCATTATAAATTTACCCCAACTCAGAACTTATAACCCCAAGAGTATACTCTAACATAAACTATAGACTTTGAGAGATAGTGATGTACCAATGTAGGTTATCAAATGTAACAAACGTACCACTCTGTAGGGGATGTTGATAATGAGGGAGACTATATGCAGGTGTAGGGGTCAGGGGGCATATGAGAAATCTCTGTATCTTCTTTCCAACTTGCTGTTAACCTAAAACTTCTCTTAAAAAAACAAAGTGTATTAAAAATACTCAAGCCATGGGCAGCCTCTCTTCAGGACAAAATTTGGCTCTTAGATGAATCTGTCTTCCAAATTGCAACTCCTAACAGCCTAATAAATGCCTATCTTTTTTTTTTTTTAAGAGACAGAGTCTCACTTTATCATCCTTGGTGCAGTGCCATGGTGTCACAGCTCACAGCAACCTCCAACTCCTGGGCCTAGGCAATTCTCTTGCCTCAGCCTCCTGAGTAGCTGGGACTACAGGCACCCACCACAACACCCAGCTATTTTTTTTGTTACAGTTTGGCTGGGGCTGGGTTCAACCCCATCACCCTCGGTATATGGGGCCAGTACCCTACCCACTGAGCCACAGGCACCACCCATACATGTCTATCTTAACTACTTTGCAGTATGGTCTTTCATCTCCTTATGGTTGACACCCACAATATTGACATCGAATTTAGCAAATCATCCTTCATATTAATTGGATTTCAAATAGGAATAAAATTAAAGGAAAAAACAAATATCTATAATACTGTTAAAGCATTATGGCCACTATCAGTAGCCTTTACTCTTGTCAAAATAGTCATACTGTCTCCTTGTTTGATAGTCTATACATTACAAATGAGCTTACATCTCCAAATCAAAGTGCATATTATTCTTATTAATGTATATACTCTACAGATGCTAGAGTTGTATAAATGTGGGTTGAGTTAGAATAACAGATGTGGAGCTATCACAGAAGTATCAGAGAGCCAGAACATTGATAGGATATGAGGCATCAGAGAAGGCAGTTGGGAAGCAACAGCCAAACTGAACATTCCTTTGATGTTGGTCATCTTTGGCTACCACGTTCTTATCTGCCAATTCCACCAAAGAAATGTACTACATTGCATTATATAGAATTTATAAAATTATCTATCCTATAAAATGGGCATTTTATTTTATTTTTTATTTCAGATTAATATGAGGGTACAGATGACTAGGAAGGTGTGCCTTATACCCTTACATTGTGCCTGTTAGGAGAGAGCACACTAACCACACTCCCTTCACCCCATTCCTCCCAACCTCCTCCCTATCAACTCTCCCTTAAGTTTAATTGTGTTTTTCTCTTGCGTGGGCACACATTTGTTCCTCTACAGGTTTCATATTAGTAGTGAGTATACTGGATACTTGCTTTTCCATTCTAATGATACTTTCCTCTAACTCCATTCATGTAAATACAAGGATAAAAAGTCTCCATCTTTTAATAGCTGAATAGTATGCCATGGTATACATAGACCACAGTTTATTAATCCATTTATGAGTTGATGAGCACTTAGGCTGTTTCCACATCTCGATGATTGTGAATTGAGCTACAATACAATTTCTAGTGCAAATGCCCTTATGGCAAAATGATTTTCTTTCTTTTGGGTATATGTCTAGTAAAGGGATTGTGGGATCAAATGGAAGGTCTACTTTTAGTTCTTTGAGGATTCTTCACACTACTTTCCAAAGAGGGTGTATTAGTTTATAATTCAAACAGTGTAAATGTGTCCCCTTTTCTCCACACTCTTGCCAACATCTGCAGCTTTGAGACTTTGTGATGTGGGCTATTCTCACTGGTGTCAGGTAATATCTCAAAGTAGTTTTGATTTGCATTTTTCTGATAATTAAAGATGATGAGTAGTTTTTTCATGGGTTTGTTGACAATTCATTTCTCTTCTTCAGAAAACTTTCTCTTCTTAACTCTTGCCAAGTTATAGATGGGAATGTTTGCTCTTTTTTTGTTAATTTGAGCTCTCTGTGGATTCTGGTTATCAAGCCTTTGTCAGATTTGTGACAGGCAAATATCTTTTACCATTTAGAAGGTTTGCTTTAATTGTTGTTTTAATTTGCTTTAAATTGTCGTGTCCCTAGCTGTGCAGAAGCTTTTTAGCTTAATTAAGTCCCATTTATTAATTGCTTAATATTTGCTTTAATTGTTGTATCCTAAGCTGTGCAGAACCATTTTAGCTTAATTAAGTCCCATTTATTAATTTTTGTGGTTGTTGCAATTGCCAATGGAGTCTTCTTCATAAAATCTTTCCCCAGGTTGATATCAAGAATTCTTCCTATACTTTCTTTTAGGATTTTTATCATTTTGTGTCTTAAATTAAAATCTTTTATCCATCACACATCAATTTTTGTAAGTGGTAAAAGATGCAGATCGAGTTTCAGTCTTTTACATGTGGTTATCCAGTTCTACCAGCATCATTTGTTAAATAGGGATTCTTCTCCACAGTGTATGCTTTTATTTGGTTTGTCAAAGATCAGATGGCAATATGAGGCAGGTTTCATCTCTAAATTTCTATTCTGTTCCATATATCTATCTGTGTCCCCATTTTTTGTACAAATACCATACTGTTTTTATCACTGTGGACTTGTAATATAACTTCAACTGTGGTAAAGTGATGATTATGGATTTGTTTTTATTGCTAAGAATTGCATTGGCTATTCTTCCATTTTTTTCCTGGTTCCATACAAAACAAGAAATTATTTATTTTTTAGTTATTCAAGTTATGATGTTGGTATCTCAACTGGGATTGTAATAAATCTGTAGATTGCTTTGGGTAGCATAAACATTTTAACAATGTTGATTCTTCCCAGCCATGAACATGGTATATTCTTCCATATAAAATGGGCATTTTGGCTGTGCAGAAGCTCTTTAGTTTGATCAGGTCCCAATAGTGTATTTTTCATGTTGTTTCAATTGCCCGGGGGGGGGGCGAGGAGGGGGGTCCTCCACATAAAATAATTAGCCAAGGCCAATTTCTTCAAGTGTTTTCTCTATACTTCCTTCTAGTATTTTTATGGTTTCATGTCTTAAGTTTAAATCTTTAATCCAGCGAGAGTCTATCTTAGTTAGTGGTGAAAGGTATGGGTCCAATAAAGGCTATGTTAACCACTTTGATGGAAATATTTCAAATTGTATATGAAAACACCACACTGTACCCCATGATTGCATTAATGTACACAGCTATCATTTAATAAAAAAAAAGAAAAGAAAAAATGGACATTTTAATGAAGTCTAATGGTGGAAATGGTTTTTATTCATTAGGAATAAGAAATGATGAGAATCTCTGATTTCAGTATTTTAGTATCATCATTATTCAAAAGACAAATATAACATAATTTCTAGGTCATAAAAGAAGCCCAAATGCCCATCGACCCACGAATGGATCAATAAATTGTGGTACATGTACACCATGGAATACTATGCAGCCCTAAAGAAAGATGGAGACTTTACCTCCTTCATGTTTATATGGATGGAATTAGAAAATGTTCTTCTTAGCAAAGTATCTCAAGAGTGGTAGAAAAAGTATCCAATGTACACAGCCCTATTTTGAAACTAATTCATACCTTTTATAGGAATGTCATAACCTAATTATAGCCTTAGAATATGGGAAGGGGGTGGGAAGGGAGGGGGTGGATGGGGAAGGAGGGTGATTGGTTGGGTCACCTCTATGGTTTATCTTATAAGGGTACAAGTGAATCTTTCTAAAAGCAGAGTATGAACGTTTTAACTCAATAACTAAGAAAATGACATGAAAGTTATGTTAACCAGTTTGATGAGAGTATTTTGAAATGTATATGAAAACAGCACACTGTACCCCATGATTTCATATTTAATGTACACAGTTATGCTATAAGAAATAAAAAAAAGACAAAGATAAATGGAAATTACTCTTTCACTCACCATTTGCTTTTTTATATTTTATGAATATATTGACATTTACAAATATATTGACATCAGTTACAATTACCTTTATAAATGACAGGACAATTCATAATATACACTTACTTTTTTAAAAAAATCTATAAAATCAGAAACACACTATAAGATCAAGTTTATAATGCTGTATATGTAATATATGTGTGACATTGTGATATAATAAGAAATACATATTTGACCTCTATATTTTCTGGTACACAGCTCCTAAAACCATTGGAATATCTGAAGTGGTAAGTGTCTTTTTGTATGTTTATGAAATGACTAATGATTTGGAGCTCCTTAGGTAGCATCGTATGGGATAGGTTGCCAGGAGAAACAACCAAGTGTAAAATGATGACTAGGGGTTCTATGTTAAGAAAATAGTAAGAAAAAATGGTTTCTCCTGTTACACACAATATGAATATGAAGAAATTAAAATATTAATAGTTCCTGTACCTGAAATTATAAATGAATTAAATTTCTTCATTTGAACATTTCCAAGTTTCCCAGATTCTTGCAATAATATGTGTATATTATATAATTAATCAGGAAAATTTTTATTTATTTTAAAAAACAAATTATTGCCTATAAATTAGGAATAATTAGTTCTTTGAGACACTGTCACTAAAGTTTAAGAGTAACCGCCTTCCACACAGTTTAAAGATATCACTTTAAATCACTTCTGGGATTACACAGTCCCTATGAAGAAAGCAACAAAGGATTTAAATTGATTACCATTGGTATATTCTCTGGAAAATTTTGGGCTTATAAGTGAGAGTATACTTATATTGTTTTCTACTGATACAATTTAAACAGAGCATTGAAGCAAGCAGGGATGACAACCTTACTTTTGTGCTATTCCTTTTGACTCTGCCCACAATAATCTCAAATGGTCTGAAATGAAGGGATTCTTAACTTTGAGCCCCATAGCATACAACAACTTGAAGAAGACAGCTCAGATGTCAACTAGCTTAGGAAGTGCAACCATAATGAATTTAGTATCTGGAATAAAAAAGGTGATAATGTAATGAAGAAAAGAATGGCACAAAGGGATGAATGTGGTTATTTCTAAAACTACATCCTTCTTTTGAAACTGAAGTTTCAACAGAACATGCTACATGTTAGGTCTGAAGAAGGTAAGAATTCTGCACTAAGAATTGAATAAGAAGCTCTGAAACAGAGTTGTAAAGATTTATTTCAGAGAGAAAAGGAGAAATGAAAATTATATATTCTGAATAATTTATTTCTTATATTTTGAAAACTTTTGATTTTGAACTGATTTTAAGCTTTCAGAGAAGTTACAAAATTAGTTTTAAAATTTTCCTTACTTCCCTCATGTTAACATCTTACATAACTGTAGTACAATCACCCAAAATAAGAAATTCACATTAGTGCATTATTATTAATTATGCCACATATCATAAACCTTATACAAAGTTCATCAATTTTCCTCTCTAACATCGTTTCCTTTTCCAGGATGCTCTTCATCCCATATAGAATTGTTATTTTTCTTTTGTCTTTTTGAATTGGACAAGTTCTAAATAAAACAATGAAAAAGAAATATAGATGAAAGAATTATTAAATCAAAGAAATAGTTCATATAGCTATGAACATCATTTCAAATTTTTCACTTTTCCTTCAGATAAAAAAATAATTCCTGACAGTCCAGATTAAATTTACATGTTTTGTACATTCATTTTGTGTCAAGAACTACTACTATGTTATACATACTGTCATAACAATTCTATAAAATGTATTTTGCCAACATTACAGATGACACATCATGCTCAGCGAGTTTGAGTATCTTGCCCAAGATGTGGCTACTTGCTTACTTCTGTACAGCTAAGAAGCCACAGAGCCAACTAAACTCTAGGTTCTCTGTCTGTTTCTATTAAGATGTAGTACTTTTTCATGAATAACACTTATCAGCAGTCAGGGCAAAGTGGTAACAGAACAAGGTTGGGGGGGAGGCAGAGTAGACTTCCACAAACAGCCTTATAGATGGTCACAGCATGTAGGAGGGCTGGATCAATCAATCTGAGCAAGAAACCTGCTGCTCAGATAGAAATTCCCACAAGAGTTAAAAGCTTTTGCTGTGTTCCCACAAACAAAATTTGCACTTGATTTCCACACAGAAATGTTAGTGGGAAAACTCGGGATACTTTTCCAGACCATGCAGAAAAAGGGGAAGAAAGCTTTGTTTCTTGCCTTGGTCTTTTACTTGTCCTATCTTACTCATTATTAGTTTCAGTTGAAGCTCACAAGGTTTTGGCACTGGGGAATGTTTCATATTGTGAAAAGCAAAGTCTCTTTCTAAACTAGGTGCCTCTGGAATTGGAATGCAATACTTAGTGCTGGGAATTTTCTCCTGGGGGAATCTTCCAAGACAGCCATGGCACAGCCTGATTAAAGAGGCTCTTCAGGCAAAATATCAAATGCAGCTGAATTTTTATGCTTTACAGACAAACTAGTTTTCTTCTGTTGGCAAAGACAAGTAGCAGTAAGGGGATACATGTGATCCATGAATCTAAGAGTTTTATTTCCTTCCATGGATAATACCCAATGTTGAAAATAATCTAAAGACAGGGCATTAGGGAAGCTGGACAAAGCTCAGAGAACCAAGAAATTAAAACTTTATCTTTTGGAGGGGCAAAGAGTAAGAATCTCCAGATGTTTCTCAGAGGTCTTCCCTATCCACCAGGTACCTCATCGGTCTTTCTTTTTACTGTGTAATACTGTTGGTGTTTTTAGTACATCCTATCTTTATGGTTAACTTTGGTCATATTCTAAAAGGTGGACTCTAGAATCCTTTTGTAAGAATTGAAGCTGTCAGTATGTCTGCTCAGGATTAATATATCTATGAGATTGAATGGTTAAAATCAGCATATTAAGTGGTATAAATTAATCTATAAAATAAAGCAATAGAAAATGTCAATTTTCTATCAAAAATCAATTTCCTATCAATTGATTGTTCTTTTTCATTCTAGGGTATTAGAAACAGTTGGTCATCCAGACAAAAAATGTCTAGATGTTTTTGCTTTCTTGGTGATCTTCTAATGATTAAAAAGAATGTAAATAAGCCACTTTTGCCCAAGGGCAGTTCCCCAATAAAAAAATTAATTTTTCCTCCTGTTTTTACAATCAAACACTACAGGTTCATTTAACAAAATTTAAAACATGAAAAAGATTAAGAAAATTTAAAACACATCAAAAACTAAATCTATCAAAGAAAACTACAGTTAATACTCTCATACACTTTCTTCTATATACAAAAGTATGATCATTTATATTATATTGATATAAATGAGTAGCACCTGTGACTCAGTGAGTAGGGTGCCAGCCCCATATACCAAGGGTGGAGGGTTCAAACCCGGCCCCTGCTGAACTGCAATAACAACAAAAAAAATGGCTAGGAATTGTGGCAGGTGCCCGTAAGTCCCAGCTACTCAGGAGGCTGAGGCAAGACAATTGCCTAAGCCCAAGAGCTGGAGATTACTGTGAGCAGTGTGACGCCAGGGCACTCTACTGAGGGCAATAAAGTGAGACTCTGTCTAAAAAAAAAAAAAAAAAAAGAAGAAGAAGAAGCAGCTTGCTTTCATCACATAATATTATATGATGAACATATTTCCTTGTCTTTAACTCTTCTATAAGATTATAATTTTGAGGGGCATAATAAATGAAAAGTACATTTTCTCATATAACATGTCCCATAACCACATACCCATCCTGGAGGGAAAACAATTAATTACAACTGTCTATCAGATGGATCTTTTTTAAAAAATAATGTTCAGTGATGATAATTGTGATGATGATAATATCAATAATCTTTGTCTGACTTTTAGGGAAATATCTCCAGAGTTTCACTATTTAAATCAAGTTACCCCATGTCTAGATAACTAAGAGGTTTTTTATCAAGAATAAATGCCGTATCCTTGCCGTATGTCAAATAAGCCTTCATTTCCAGTTAGACAACCTTATAGACTTGTTTATCTATTTACTTGTTTGCTATATTACATTATAGATTTCCAAACATTAGTTTGAGGTGATTTTCATTGGGAATGTTACTGTAATACACAGTTGAATTTGTGAATATATTTATTATAATTTTTGCATATATATTGCATAATGAGATTAAACCAAAGTTTTATTCTATCTTTGAAAATTTAGGGTATAAACATCATTTTCTTTTGGTAAAGTAATTTTCAAAGTATACCAAACATTTTGTATACTAAAACCTTCCCATAGCACAGAAATTATTTCTTAAAAATAAAATAACTTTCTTTTAAATAATCTATAGCTATTGCCAATTTTGAGAATCAACACTGATTTAACTCCCAATTGGATGTCCAGTAACTACTGTGTTATCTGCCATGCTATGTGTTAAGCAAATGAATAAATGGAAGATTCTATGAAAGAGGTAAGCACAGTACTACAAAAGCACTTGAAATGGACATCCTATCCAAACTGGACATTCAGGAAAGTTTTCTAGAAAAAGGTAATAACTGGCTGTGGAGGGGCCCTTCTAGTTTGAAATAAGAATGTGTACAAAAGTAAAAAGAAGAAAGAATGTAGTTTTGGGGGTAAACTGAATGGAGTTCAGCATGGGGAGGGAGGGTCAGTAGAATTTCTATATTAGAGGCATTTAGGGATAGCAGTCTGGTTTGAAAAACTTTTCTTGTAGCAAGCGCACTGTTCTGCTTCAGATTGCATTATTCTATTGGACTGGCTTATTTACTTGTTTGTTTATTTATTTTTACTCATTTTTCCTGAGGCTGGTCTTGTACTCCTGAGCTCAAGAAATCCACCTTCCTCAGCCTCCCAAAGTGCTAGGATCACAGGCATAAGTCACACACACCTGGCCGTTTATTGTATTTTAATTATTTATTTATTTATTTATTTTTATTGTTGGGGTTATTATTGGTATATTAAGGGTACAGAGAACCAGGTTACACTGACTGTATTTGTTTGGTAAAATCCCTCATATAATTTTGACCCATCCCCAAGAGGTGTGTCACACTCCATGACACTCCACTCCCTTCCTTCCATCGCCCACCCACCACTGTGTACTAGGTCATCAATTGTCCTCATATTAGAATTGAGTACATACAATTCTTGCTTCTCCATTCTTGTGATGCTTTACTAAGAATAATGTGTTCCACTTCCATCCAGTTTAATACAAAAGATGTAAAATCTCCATCTTTTTAATGGCTGAATAATATTCCATGGTATACATATACCACAGCTTGTTAATCCATTCCTGTGTTGGTGGGCACTTAGGCTGTTTTCACATTTTGGTGATTGTAAATTGAGCTGTAATAAACAGTCTAGTGCAAATGTCCTTATGAGAAAAAGTATATTTTTTCTTCTGGGTAGATGCCCACTAATGGGATTGCAGAATCAAATGGGAGGTCTACTTTGAGTTCTTTGAGAATTCTCCATACTTCCTTCCAAAAAGGTTGTATTAGTTTGCAGTCCCACCAGCAATGCAGAAGTGTTCCCTTTTCTCCACATCCACATCAGCATCAGCAACTTTGAGATTTTGTGATGTGGGCCATTCTCACTGGGGTTAGATGTTATCTCAGGGTGGTTTTGATTTGCATTTCTCTGATAATTAGGGACAATGAGCATTTTTTCAGATGCTTGTTAGCCATTTGTCTACCTTCTTTATAGAAGGTTCTATTCATTTCTCTTCCCTCGGTACTTCTATAACAATACTTCTATAAGGTGTTGTTAGCTCTTTCATGCTGATTAATTTGAGTTATCTGTATGGACCAGCTTTTTTAGTCAAGACTGATGAAGATTATCAAGGAGCAAAATATCTTCCAATAACTTCTCCATTGACATAGAAATGAGGTGAGCAAATGTGGAAATGGGATGAAAGAAGGTGGGGAGGTTAATCTGAGAATTCTATGATAGAATAATCCAGTGATAATAGGGTTACTTTCTCTTATTTTCTCTAAATTTTGGAAAAATAACCACCTTCATCTGGGACTTTTTGAGCAGAGAGAAAAAGCCACTCCTTTTTCATTCCTTTTTCCTTACTAGTCATTCTCTCTGCCAGCATAGTGGCTAGTGCCTGTAATCCCAGAGTCCAGGGAAACAGGTTGAAACAGGTGGATTACCTGAGCTCAGGAGTTGGAGAGCAGCCTGAGCAAGAGCAAGACTTCATCTCTAAAAATAGCCAGGCATTCTGCAGGTGCCTGTAGTCCCAGCTACTCAGGAGGCTGAGGCAAGAGGATTGCCTGAGTCCAAGAGACTGAGGTTTCTGTGAGCCATGACGCTATAGCACTCTAACCACGGTGATGAAGTGAGACTCTGTCTCAAAAAAAAAACCTCTCATTCTCTCAAGATTTAAGTTCTAAATATAGTGCTCTTTTGTAGCAATAAAAAGAGACTCCTTCCTCCCATCATCTTCCCCCTTCTATTTCAGAACTGTGCTAAAACAAGTATCTCAATTCATACTTTTAAAGAAACAAGTGTCAATGTGAACAGAGATAAACAGAAACATCCAGGAAGGAAATCTTTTCCAACATAGTAAGATATTAGTACCATCATCTCTCTCTCTTTTTAAAAAAATCTCTTTCAAAACCAAGAAATCATTCTCTAACTTTCTTGGGAAATAAGAAGGCATGGACAATTGTTGGTTGTGAGCTGAGGGTAGGATCAGGGAGAAACTTTATCTCTGCAGGCCTAATCTAATGAATTAAATCTATCACTGATACAAAAAAGTATAAGGTATAATTCTTCCATCAGAAAGTCTTCGGTCTCATGCAGGCATCATACATAGTATCAGACAATATTAAATAATGAAAGCACAGCTGAATTTTCATGCAGTAGTAACACTGGATATAGCAGGAACTTATAAAATAGATAAATATCAGTGTAGGCTGGAAAAAGCAAGTAAAGCAAGATAATTTCAACACACTGAAAGACTGTGCTGTTGTAAGCAGGCTGACTCTGGGTCCAGACTTCCTGTAATTAAATCCTGGTTCTAGCTATGTGACTTTGGGCAAGCTACTTTTACTTGCCTTTACCTATTTGCTTCCTTGTAAAATTGGGATAATAATAGTACCTATTGCATAGGTTGCAGTGAATATAAAGTCAGTTCATGTCAAGTGCTTATAACAGTCCCTGGCACAGTGTTAGTTTTTAATAAGTATTTGTTAGCTCTCACTAGTCCAGCCACACTAATACTTACCACCGAAAACTGTGCCCATCATTGTCATAAACACATTTAATAAATTCATTATGAGAAGTTTCCTGGCCATAAAATAAAATTAATACTGAAATCCTAAAGATGCATTTCAAGATATTATCCATGAAGATAAAAAGAAAAAATAATACTTATAATTAAGTACTAAGTAAAATAATACTAACTTGTCTAAGAAAACATAAAATATGCATCTACAAGTTTGGGGACTAAAAAAGAAGAGAGGATTTACAGAATTTAAAGACATACAATGGTTATGATTGAAGGTGACCTATATTAAAGGAAAGGGAATTCTAGGTTGTTTTTTTAAAAAAACCTATACTTAATGGGAACCCAGACTCTTTAGCCCCTTGAAGCTTCTAGGGACCAATCTCAAATGTTTACAGATCAACTCTTAACTGATCCTGAAAAAAGAACAGATAGATGGCCGTGTGAAAAGAGAAAATATTCAAAGTTTGTTTATTATGACCCCAAACTTCAGTACCATCACCTTAAACATATTACATGAATTTTTCTTTCTTAGTTGGTCAAGAGACTTAATAATAATAATATAAAATATTATTATAAAACATATTATAATTACATACACAAGGCCTTATCCAAGTATTATGATAGGAACCTTAAAAATTTTATCTAATTTAATACAGGGTGTAAAATACTTTATAGCCACCACATATAACATATGGCTGCCACATAACACATTTCTTTCCAGTGTTTTACCAGGAACAAACTTAGGCTCAGAAAGTTTGGTGACTTATCCAAAGTCACTTGCAAATGAAATGATATGCTACTAATTGTGCTGTATGTATTATTTTTAAATAGAAATAGCTTCCTTAGAAAATAGCCCTTATTAAATATTTTATAATATTTGCTAATAATGAGATGGCTCCATATTCATGCTTGGAATTATGTGGTCCCTACTTGTTATTTTATTAGAGGCCTGACACTTCACAGCATAATAAGTCTTGAGTTTACTAAGTGTTGTCTCCGCTGCTACATGTTCCTACAAAGTATTGAATGGCTAAGTCCTTCAGTTTTGTCCTCAATTAAAATTATAACATATCCATGCTCTTCTTGACTTCATGTGCTAAAAATAAAACAAAATAATGCAAGTTAAAGCTATTTTTAAGACTAATTGTAAATTTAAATTTGCCTGAGTCATTTCTTTACATGAACCCTGCAGGTGACATAGACACATGGAGACACAGAATTATTCTGCTGTGACTGAATTCTTTCTGGTGGGATTTTCCAGATACCCAGAGCTCCAGCTTTCTCTGTTTATGTTTTGTCTCATCATGTACCTAATAATCCTTCTGGGAAATAGCCTCCTCATTATCATCAGCATCCTGGATTCTCACCTCCACACCCCTATGTACTTCTTCCTTGGAAACCTCTCATTCTTGGATATCTGCTATACATCCTCTTTCATTCCTCCAATGCTCATCATATTTAGGTCAGAGAGAAAAACAATCTCCTTCTTTGGCTGTGCTCTGCAGATGGTTGTCTCCCTTGGCTTGGGCTGTACTGAGTGCATCCTCCTTGCTGTGATGGCCTATGACCGGTATGTGGCCATCTGCAACCCACTGAGGTATCCAATCATCATGAACAGGGTGTTATATGTTCAAATGGCTGTGTGGTCTTGGATCATAGGCTGTCTAAACTCTCTAGTGCAAACAGTCCTGACAATGTTGTTGCCCTTCTGTGGGAATAATGTCATTGACCATCTTACCTGTGAGTTGTTGGCTCTTCTTAAACTCATTTGTTCAGACATCACCATCAATGTGCTTATCTTAACAGTGGGAAGTATTGTTTTCTTAGTGATTCCCCTACTGTCAATTTTTATTTCTTACGTTTTCATTCTCTCTACCATCCTGAGGCTTAACTCTGCTGAGGGGAGAAAGAAAGCTTTTTCTACATGTTCAGCACACCTGGCTGTGGTAATTTTATTCTATGGTTCAGCTCTTTTTATGTACATGAAGCCCAAGTCAAAAGACACAAAGACATCTGATGAGATCATTGGGCTGTCTTATGGGGTAGTGACCCCAATGTTGAACCCCATTATCTATAGCCTGAGGAATAAGGAAGTCAAAGAGGCTGTGAAGAAAGTCCTCAGAAGACACCTTCACTCACAGAAAATATGAAATCCTTTAAGGCATATGATATTTACATTTGAGAAAAAAATGTGCTTTGATATTCACAGATGAAGTTGTAGAACCCACTATAAGGACAGCTTTGTGTTTGTAAAGCCAAATGTGAGAGTGTCATTTTTACAACACAGAGTGTTTGTGTGTAAACCTCTTCTATGTGATATCTTTTCAGCAGGCTTTCCAGTTACATAAAGCTTTGCCTCTTGGTCCCACGAAAGTCATAATAGTTGCTGTTAATAAATATTTCTCCCTCTCCTCTTCCCCTCTGCCTCTCTTCTTTCCATTCCCCTGATTTTTCTCTCTTTGTTTCTTATTTTCTTTGTTTTCTTTTTCAGAGTCTTTCAGGTCTTTTCTATTATTTTTGTCTGCCCAGCCTCCCTCTTTTAGTTAAAGAATGAAACTTCTCATTTTAAAGAATCACCCGTCACCCATTATTAGTCCATATTTTGCTGGTTGGGGAAGACCACACACTCTGGACTGATGGAAAGCATGAAACATAAATCTAGTCAATGAAAAATGAACATTCCCCTAACCACAGTGATTCATTTAGGATACCATGTGTTCTAAGCCATGCCAATAAGAATTAATTGTAGGAATGTCACCTAAATACCAGAAAAGAATTACTCTTTCTTTGAGGATCTCTAAACTGGTGGGATGTAATCCTTCTTCTGGACATCTTTGCCAAATCATGGGGAAAGCCAGCCAGAGAATGAAATCACCAAAGAAGAAAGGAGAGCTTAAGGAAGGAAAAAGATTACTTACTTGATGTCATTTTAACTCCTGGATCAAGCTGGGTCTAAAGACATTCATGCTTGGAGTTTTCAGTTATGTAACCCAATAAAGGTCCTGTTAAACAATAGTTTGAATTGTTTTCCATTGCTTACAACCATGCGAACTCTGGCTAATCATCACCTTACCTTACCTCACACCACCTCCATCTGCCCCTCACTAGCTCCTAGGTGGTGGTTTGACAGTATCTCAACTTTTCCTAATTTTATATGGTCTGCTACTTCTCCTAGGTTAATATTCCTAACACATGGCCTTCATCATCACTAACAATTCAAAAACGTAATTAGGCTTTCCAAGTAAAATGCAAACATTTTGACCTAGTATTAATGTCCCTCCACAAAATGAGCACCACTTAAATTCTGATATTATTTCCTAGTACTTCTTATTCACTTTTTGTTTCATTATTATTTCCTAGTGGTCAGTCCATATGTATGGCCACATCCCCAGTTTCCCTCCTAGGCATTTTATGGTAGTATCTCATCTAAATGCAATAAGTAAAACACATTTCTTTTACTCACCATGTTAACATACACAACTTCCTGCTACTTTCCCATTATAAAAAAAAAAAAAAACATTCTTTCTTTAGGAATTCCTCCTTCCTCTTAGGATAATTTCCAAGAGGCTTAAAATGACCAGCAAAAATGCCCAAGATCTGATTCTTCAGCCCCATATTTCACAAACTTCCATCTCACTCTACTGTCTTTTATTCTGTGTTCAAGCAAAACTGAACTTCTTTTAATGCTTAGAATATAACATCTCCCTCCTTCTCTGTCTCACTCACTTTCTCTCCCTGCCCCTCTGCATATGCTATTTCTTCTTCCTCAAAAATTTGTCATCTGCTCCCAATTTTCTTGTATAATTGCTATTATCCTTCCAGAATCTTCAGGAGATGTCATCTCTGAACCTTAACATGAGTCAGGCAAAACTCCTATGTGCTCTGATAATATTCCATACCTCCCTTCATATAGTACTTATCACACATTATTGCAATTGCATATTTACCTGGTCCCACAAAACTTGCAAGCATCTTAAGAATAAGCACCATATCTCTTTTGTTAGTCATTATGATTTGAGAATTCAATATCTAGCATATTTTTAACTACTCCACATGTCTTATTCTGTTGTTGATTTCTCTTGCAATTTCCAACCAGTTAAATGGCACCACTAAAATTCTTTAAACTATCAAAATGTTAAAAACTTGCCCTTCTAAATATCTCTTAGATCTATTAACTATTGTCCAGCTTTCTCTGGACCATTTTCCTGTTATGTCTCAATTTAATACTTGCAAATCAAGCCCTACCTTCAGTTTCACCAGCATCACTGGTATCACAAACTATCCTCCAAAATTTGTTCAATGTTATCTTTCTAAAACTTAAACCCAAAAATGGTATGCTTCTGTTAAATGAAAGCTGTGTTATCTTGTTACTTGTTACTTGCTACTTAAGTAAAGCCTCATGTTACTTAAGTGAAGCCTCGATTTTCTTTATTAGGGTATAAGAACAATTAGGTAATTGCAAACAAAGATGTATAATTTAAAAACCCAATAGATCAACTGGATACTTAAAAGGAAAAAAATTAATCTTAACCCTACTTCACTCAGTACACAAAAATCAACCCCAGATCGACTCTAGATCTAAATGTAGAAAATAATACATCATTTAGAATAGTGGTTCTCAACCTTCCTAATGTTGCGACCCTTTAATACAGTTCCTGTGGGTCACAACCCACAGGTTGAGAACAGCTGGTTTAGAAGAAAGCAAAGAAGAAGAAGGAGAAGGAGGAGAAGGAAGAGGAGGAGGAAGGGATAAGGGAGGAGAAGGAGAAGAAGAAGAAGAAAGTAAAAAATAGTGAATTGGTCTATCTCTGTTAAGAATGTCTATTCTTTAAATAATACCATTAGGAACATAAACATAATGGGAGAATATTTTTGAAATAAGTATTTTTGACAAAGAAGTCAAATCAAGAATATATTTTAAAACTCTAAAATTCATTTTAAAAGGACAAACAAACAACATAGTAGAATGGGAGAAAACTTGAATATATATTTCATGAAAGGAGATATTGAATATACTGTAAATATATGAAAATGCTCATCTTTAGTAGTGATTAGGGAAACAAAAACTAAAATAACATAATAATATACCCATCATAATAGATAAATTGAAAAAGACAGGAAATGCCAACTGTTTTCAAAAATGTAGAACAATTTTAACTCTTACATACTGCTGATGGGAGTGTAAATTGTTACCTCTCCTGTGTAGAACTCAAAATGTTTATGAAAGCTAAATATTTGCATACCATAAAACTCAGAATTCTACTCCAAACCACATATGTGAGTTATACACACATGCCCATCAAAAGACATGTACAAGGATATCAGTAGCAGCACTATTCATAATACCATATATAAAAACTAAAAAAAAAATGTAAATGTCCATCACTAGTAAAATAATGGAATACTTAACGTGGTGAATAAAAAACGGTAGAACTTCAAAAATCATAATATTGGCTAAAGTCATACATAAAAGATACTATTCAAAAATAATTTATAGCATTAAAATACTGTAAAACTATTGACTATGATGGCATTTTGCTGTGCTTTTTCTATTTTTCATGATCTTAGATGTGCTTTGTTAAAGGCCTCCATGATGCTATATCACCAGGATTTGAGTATTTTCAATAAAAATAGCCAACTAAGTAAACAGACAATCCAGCACATTGCCTGAGACTTCAGAAAATGTCTTACATATGAGTAATAATATTATTATTGGTGTTATTAATACATGCTTATGAGGCTGAGATTCATAAGCTCAATAATAACAAGGAAATATAGTTGAGCAACCAAAAGAACTTAGCTTCCTTAAAAACCATACAAGGGATCCAAATATTTATTTACACAATAACACTGCTAGAAATTCCTTTTTCTTTCTTTTTTTTTTTAATTTCACATTAATGAGAGGGTACAGACAATGTAACAATACCTAAATTTGTTAGGTAAAGTCGTTCTTGTAGTTGTGTCCCACACACAAAAGGTGTGCTATATACTCCTACCTTGCGCCATTAAGTGGGAGCACAACAATTGCCTCCTTCTCTCCTGTTCCCCCGCCTACATTTACCCTCCCCTAGGCTTGAATTGAAACAAGTTTTTCTCTTATTTGGGCATGAATTAAATTGTCTACTGGCTTCATATTAGTATTGAGTACATTGGATATTTGCTTTTCCAATCTTGTGATACTTTACTGAGAAGAGTGTGTTTCAACTCCAGCCCAGTTAAAATAAAAGATGTAAAATCTCCATCTTTTTTATGGCTCCACATTATTCCATGGTATACATATACCACAGTTTGTTAATCTATTTCTGAGTTGATGGGCACTTAGGTTGTTTCAACATCTTGGTGTTTGTACATTTAGCCACAATATACAATCGAGTGCAAAAGTGCTCATAAAAAAATAATTTATTTTCTTCTGCATAGATGCCTAGTAGTTGGATTACAGGGCCAACTGGGAAGTCTAATTTGAGTTCTTTGAGGGGTCTCTATACTTCTCTTCAAAGAGGTTGTGTTAGTTTGCAGTCTCACTGTGTAAAAGCATTCCCATCTTTCCACATCCCCACTAGCATTGGGAACTTTGGGACTTTGTTATGTCAGTTGATTTACTTGGGTTAGGTAATATCTCAGGGTGGTTTTGATTTGCATGTCTCTGATGATTATGGACATGAGCATTTTTTCATATGTTTTCTAGACATGCACATTTTTTTCCTCAGAGAAGGTTCTGTTCATATCTCTTGCCCAGTAATAGACAGGATTGTTTGCTTTTTTTGTTGATTAATTTCACTTCTTTATAGAGCCTAGTTATCAAGCCTTTCTCAGATTCATAACATGCAAATATCTTTTCCCATTCAGAAGTTTGTATATTTGCTTTAATTGTTGTGTCCTTACCTATGTGGAAGCTTTTCAGTTTAATTAAGTGTCATTTGTCTGTTTTTGTTATTGTCGGAATTGCCACAGAAGACTTCTCCATAAAATCTTTCCCCAGGCCAACATCCTCAAGGATGTCACTAACAGTTTGTTAATCCATTTCTGAGTTGATGGTCATTTCAACTTTGTAGAGGTCCTTCACCTCTTTTGTTACTGCATCACTAACTTGTAGAATTTTTATTATTTCATGTCTTAGATTTCAATATTTTATCCCTCTTAAGTCAATTTGTGTAAGTGATGAAATTTGCAGGGCTATTTCCGTCTTTTACATGTAGTTATCCAGTTCTCCCAACACAATTTATTGAATAGGGACTTTTTTCCCCAGTGAATTCTTTTGTTTGGTTTATCAAAGATCAGATGGCTATAAGTGACTGGTTTCATCTCTTGGTTTTCTATTCTGTTCCCTATATCTATGTTTATTTTTGTGCCAGTACCACGCAGTTTTGATCACAATTGTTTTATAATATAACAAAATCTGATAGAGTGATGCTCTATCCAGCTTCATGTTTACTACCAAGAATTGCCTTAGTTATACAGAGTTGTTTCTGGTTCCATACAAAACAACTCTTTTTTCCAGTTCTTACTAGACTGTTGTCCTGTTTCCTTCCTACTATTTCTTAGATTCACCACGCCTTTGGTTTTGCTATTCCCTCTACTGAAATTCTTTTTTCTGGTCTTCCTGGGTTCCAATCTCATTTCATTCAGGTCTTTGTTGAGAACTTACCATGCTCTATGTTTCTTCATAGTACACTTCCTTAGACTGATTGCATTTTATTCACATTGTTTTATGAATTTATTGTCTAACTTCACCATAAAAATGGATGCTCCCTAAGGAAGGGACTTTTTCTTATTATAATAGTTATTGTACCCCCAATGTCTAAACACTATATAAAACACTATGTACTCTATAAATATTTCTTGAATGGAAAAATACTGAACACACACATTGCAGGACAGCTCTACAACTTGCACACTTTGGAAGTAAAATGTACATGTATATATATGATTGATAGATAGATAGATAGATATCTCCACAAGGGTCACTATGAAGTTTTGAGACAAACTGTGTCATGGTCCATTATTTCACTTCCAAAAAACACAGTCAACAGCGTCCTTTCTGATTCACCCATGCAAGTTTAAGCTTCCTCCACTTATCAGTTGCTCCTTCTGCACATTTTATTGTTTCTTGATTTTTATGCATCTCAAAACTTCCATTATGACCCATATATATACATAAGATAGACACATAATTACACACACACATTTTAACACTCAAATATAAGTTTCCGGTTCTTTCAAACTTGATTACTAATAGGAACCTCAAGTCAGTAATTAAATAACTACTGTCTATACTTTTTGGTCTACTTACCTTCCTTCCAGGCCTGCTGATTCTTTTATTTTTACATGACCTGTTTATTCCATTCTGTATGTGCTGGAATTGGTTACTCCTGATTTTACAACACTGCTTTATTTTACTATAAATGTAATTAGAAGGTTTTGAAAACGCTGGCTCCGTTATTCTAAATGCTTGCTTTATCGCACTCTCTTTCTCATAATAAAGCTGTTTTTATCCCCCAAATCTTTTTTTTATTAAATCATAGCTGTGTACATTAATGCAGTCATGGGGTACAGTGTGCTGGTTCTATATACAATCTGAAATATTTTCATCAAACTGGTTAAATAGCCTTCATGTCATTTTCTTAGTTATTGTGTTAAGACATT